>CAMOHE010036543.1:0-46785 GCA_946598075.1 Artocarpus hirsutus
ATGTATGCTCAGGTTTGCACAAGACCTGACATTGCATTCGCTGTAGGAATGTTGGGTAGATATCAGAGTAATCCAAGATCAGACCACTGGAAGGCTGCAAAGAAAGTGATGAGGTACCTGCAAAGAACCAAAGACTACATGCTTATGTACAGACGGACTGACAACTTGGAGGTCATTGGCTACTCTGACTCTGACTTTGCGAGCTGCATTGATTCACGAAAAGCAACTTCCGGATACATTTTCATGCTAGCTGATGGAGCCATTTCATGGAGGAGTGCCAAGCAAACTCTGACTGCTACTTTTACTATAGAAGCCGAGTTCGTATCTTGTTTTGAGGCTACCTCACATGGTGTATGAATCAAGAGTTTCATTTCTGGGCTTAGGATTGTGGATTCTATCTTTAGGCCATTGAGAATATTTTATGACAATTCAGCTGCTGTTTTTATGGCTAGAAACAACAAGAGCGGTAGTCGAAGCAAACACATCGACATTAAGTATCTGGCCATAAGAGAGCGTGTTAAGGATAAAGCAGTGATCATTGAGCACATAAGCACTGAATTGATGATTGTCGATCCCTTGACTAAAGGCATGCCACCAGTAAAATTTAGGGATCATGTGGACAAAATGGAACTTGGTTCCCTTATGTAATTTGTTGTACCTTATTGTGAAACTCTATATGTATGATATTTTCTCATTTTATCTTCAGTTAAATGCACATATTTATTTATGAGAAATATCAATAAAGTTTGGACCAAGAATAAACATAAGGTTTATTCATTAAGTTACATGGGTAAATCTAGAGAGACAAGTTACATTGTAATACATGGAAAATAATACTCGCTATTTAGAGGACCTATCGCCATGATTCATGTATTTTGTTTCTCATTGTAATAGTTGATGTGGTATATGGGCCAAGTGGGAGAATGTTAGATCTTGATTGGCCCACGTGGAGGGCAAACCTTTTTAGCAACCAAAGAAAAAAAAAATTAAACTGCCTCAACTATAAATAACCGTTGATGGTTACGGTTAATATAAGCAACCCATGTTTTTGGTTCCTGGATATACAATTCAAACGAAATATTACACCATCTATATAAAATTGAGAGTGTCTAAAAAAATCAAAAATTCACAAAATCATAACAATATACAATCGCAAATCACATGGGTGTACACATCAAGTCCTCCACCCGTCAAGCCCATGACTTGGGGTCCCTTGCACGTAAAGAAACTTGTTATACAGCCTCTCGTCCTCCCGAGTTCCGATGCAAACTCCTTTAAACTTCATTATTCACCATAGCTTGGAAATGTGGGATTTCCTTTAGCAATTTTCCCAACAAAAATTTCATCTCAATGGGCATATTTGATCATCATATTCTCATTCATCCATTAACCATTTTGATCGTAAGAATATACAATTTTAATCTCCTTGCAACAGAGAAAGACAAATCTTTCATGACCCCTTATTTTTATAAAGTGGGTTCCACTTTAATTTGGTCCTCAAACTGGTTTTTGATAATGGTTTTCCATACTATTTTCCAATGGTTGTAACTCCTGCTCTTGTTTTTTCTTTTTTTTCTTTTTTTTTTTTTGCTTTTATAATTTTGATATAATTTATAAACTGAGGTTATAACGAGACATGAAAAGACTGCTGATTGACAATTATTGTTATTTCCACCTTAATGTATGCGTTTGCTTAAGACATGGGAACAGGGAAGGAGGGGGAGAGAGAGAGAGAATTAGTTTTGCAAAATTCTATTTGAATACGATCTTTTTTTTTTTATCCCAAAACAAGCTTATGGGGACATGGAAACAATGTTGAATGACAGATATCATATAAACGTGGGCAACACTTCAAAATGCGCCGATAAATTGGTAACCGTATTTAACCATGAAAGTGATCTTAATGGACCATCTACCTAACTGAGTGTACTCTTTTTCTTTTCTTTTGAATCGGGACCATTTGCAACATATTTCGTCGATTCTTAAACTTTTTGCTGGAAAACACTTCCACGATTCTACTTCTTAAAAAATAGGCATATTGGAGCCACAACACGTATATGGCCTATATACAAGTGACAAGTGGCAAGTGGCACAGATCTCTAGAATCGTTTGAGTTACATTAAGTATTTACCGAACACGTGATTCTCAGAATGTGCTTACTCATCTTTCTGACTTCCAATGTTGATTTACTCGTCACACAAAAACGCACGTTCATGACCATTTCATCTGCATGTATAGATGGTCATGAATATGGTTGGTTTTCAAAACTCAATATTCAATAGTTAAAAAGAAGGAAAACAATGCATGAGAGTTGAGAATATTACAATAAACTTATGGAATTGCTTGAGATGCTTTACTTGGAAGCCTACTACAAATTGCAAATTAATAGTAACAAACAGCTAGCAAAAATAATCTTACTGCATGTTGTGACATTAACAAAACTTTCTATCAAAAAACCAAAAAAAAAAATGTTGTGAGATTAACAATAACTCCTATTTTGTCTATAAAATAGGAGTTTGTTAAATTTGTCTTTCCCACAAACTTTGGAAGTATTTCAATTCTCTCATGTAGGAAAAGAGAGATTGATAGGTGCAGGCTCAAAGCAGGAGATCACATTTACGGCTACAGGAATTTGGGAAATTTTTTCAAGTCATGGCGAATTTTATACTTTATTGCTTAACTTGTTACTCGAATTAATTTGTCTCTCTGCTCTGTCAACATTTAATATGCACACAGAAATATACGTGGGTGGTAATAGAGTCATCAACTATACAAGAACACAAAAGACAATGATGGAAAGGGACTCAAATTTTTGCTGCGGGCAATGCGGATCCAAGCTGAGGATGCAGCGAGGAGTGGTGAAAACATGCCTTGACTGTTTCCTCAAAGGCCAATATAGACTGTTTCGCTGGAGTATGAAGTATCTGCACTGCATTTTCTGTTCGAAAGAGCAGGGACTTGCAGCACCGGCTCATACGACGCACCAGATGTTGTCAGGCAAGCCAACAACATGCTGAACAGCAATGATCTTGGCACGTATGACATGTTCGAGAAGAATTGCGAGTGCTTTCCCTTTCACTGCAAGACAGGAAACCACATGAGCCCGCAGGTGTATTCTATAAAATCTGCAGCAAAGATAGCCATTGAAGCCACGGTGAAGCATAAACTTGAGAGGCTTGAACATGATTTTTCAGTACATCCCAAAGGGTGCTAAAGTCGAGTTAGTGAGGTTTTCAATTAAAACTGAGTTTGTCCCTTGTTTCATGTAGTGTTTTTTTAATAATTGAATAAGAAATCTATGGATCAGCCGTTATGAGATGGTGGCATCAGAAGGTTAGTCAGTTGGTGATCCCATTGCAAATGAAAGATTTTAGAGTGGATCAGCTTATTTGTTTTTCATAAGTGGCAAATCCTGTGCGAGGAATTGATTGTCGTGAAGTTTGTAAACTATAGTTGAGAGATAGAGAGAGTTTCCTGTATTTGCGAGCTTGGGTCATTCGTTTATATGAGAGTCGAAGAAAATTCTGCAATTTTTTTTTTTTTTTGGGTTCGTAGTGAAAAACGAGACGGTCCTACCTTGTGGACGGCAGAGGATTTGTCGGAATCACATACAAATTCGTGTCTTTACGTCTGTTGGTATGCTTCGTTTCTTTGGATTCTGTCATTCTTTCTTAAATTTTTATGTTGGTGTGTTCTGCTTTTTGGGCTAAGATCCATAATATGTTTTTTCTTGTTTTAATTGAAATCTCAACCGAGTCTTAGAAGTGAAAATGGGATTGTTCAAACCATTGGACTAATCATTAATCTAGTAACTTCGTATATATCTGAAAAGTAGCAAACATTGAACCAGTAAGAGTCGAGAGAAAGAGAGAGTTTCACAAGCATAACCAAGCATTTCATAACAAGATAACATGGAATCATATCCCACAAACATATTCCATACATGCGTAATTGGGTCCATGTCTACGTACAAAATATTCCACTCAGTTTTCCCACTATACTATGAACATGAAACCAGCGTCTGTGTTGGGACCTATTACAATAGGCTAACAAGACGCTATATGATTATTTATTTATATATCTATCCCTTGATCGCTTACTCTGCAATGTACCAAGGTAAGCCTCTAATGCATGGGAGGCTTCTCCAAGTCCTCGATACTGGTGGGACGGAACCAGGCTGTCTGCTCCAGCACAGAGCTGCCCTCACCACTGATATCAGCAGGCACGGCGGCCTGGAAGCCACGCCCACCACCTGCAGCAGAGGGGTGCCCGGTGGCAGGCCCAAAAACCCCAGTTTGCGGGTCAGGAGCCCAATACTTGCCAGAGGTTGGCGGGATCACTTCATCCGGTACCACACTTCCAGGAGTGTGCTCATCAGGATTCTTGTCGTACGACGAGGTATGAGCAGCCCTCCTGAATACCAATAATCAAATGAAATAATTACAAGAAGTCCAACATTTGGCACGTTTTCAAGTTGGACGACGACACTATGACCATGTGCAGAATAAGCTCAGCAAAAAGGCTACATTGATAAAGCTATGTTACCATTTAAAGACTGCTTAGTGTTGATAAAGCTATGTTACCATTTAAAGACTGCTTAGTAGCATCAAATTTCTAATTAGGGGGTGAATGATTTATCAAACATTAGCAGTTATGCATTTCCCTAGCTAGGCTTCAGGACAATACGTTCATAAAGACGCAGCATTAAATATCAAGTAAATCAGCCAAAACAAAAAAATAACCAATAGTCGAAATGTCATAGGGTTGTACTGGCCCACACAATTAAAAAAATGTAATTAGTCAGCCACGGTGTAAAGCAGACCTAGAAGCTACAAAAGGTCGAGATTGGCCATCATTTATTGACGATAAGGACCCCACATGACTTTTGAGTAAGGCAACAAAGGATGGTAGGGTAAGGTTTCAACTTCCCATCATCCCCTGTCTTAGTCATCTTTACGAAGAATACACTAGACGTTCCACCATCTTGCTTTGCTCATTGTTACCTTCATATCCCACAAAGTTCAGCACATAATTGTTTATCCAAATCAAATCCCAAAGCGTAGAAAGACGGTTGGGGCAAATCCAGCCACGTGGTCCTAGCTTAGAGGGGGTTAGGTAACACGTTCAAAGCGACTGTTGTGCCCTTATCCAAAAAAGTGCCAATAGTTACGGTGCCTACCACAACGTGACGATTGATCACGTGAAAAAAACGTGACGTGATAATATAATAACTGGTAACCGATCATCAACCTCTTCCTTTCTTAAAAAAACAAATTATTTATGCCCACTATTCATGCTATAGTACACGAGGCACAATGGCCCTGCTATAACTTAAAATAAGACAAAATTCAAGATAAGAAGCTAATGTCACTTGGCAGCGACTGGTTGTGTACACATAAGCATCCTTATCGCAAACTTTGTCCTCTTAAGACGTCAGGACCACTCAGAGCGTCCTCTGATCGAGGAACCTATTCACGGTTCACCGCCAAGGCAACAACTGAAAAATCTTCTCGAGTTTTTGGTAGATAATCTTCTCGAGTTTTAAAAGCAATAAGTTGCTTGTATGAGACTTGCCAAAATGGCCTTATAAAAACAAAGAAAAGGAAGAACATTTTAAGAACAAGCACAAGTCAGGATGGAAAAATTTAATAAATTCGTAACCGATGAAACGTGCGAAAAAGAATTACTCTAGAATTTTAATAAATTGAAACGATAAACAACCATAACAGGACATCTCAGCCTCGCATGATGTACACATGATAGAGGGAAAAATAATTACAGTTCGTCCATGTTGGACTATTCAAGCCTAGAATAACAAATATCATTTAGATGCCCTGCTAAAACAATAAGTCAACCAAACCGTCACTTCCGTTGGACATACGTTTCACAAAAGTGGGAATTGGCTATGACGCTGTGTAATGAAACCCGGTCCAGTCGTGGCAACACCAGATATGAACCCAACTTGGCAAAAAGATCATGTTTAGAAATCAGGAGAATGACTTAAAGCGCTCAGATTTGTTACTTAGTTACGGATCAAAGCCAATAGTTTCTTCTATTGGTTAACCCTCTGCTCTAGGAAAAAGTGAATTACACTTACCAGCAGGGTAAATAATAGCTAAATTTACAATAACATGTTGGGATGAATTTTTTCGTTCGGCCACTCAAACATCATAAAATCAAATCCAGATTAATGAAGACTAGAAAACGTTTTGAAGATTTATAAGCACAAAATTGCTTAAAATCTCTATGAAAAAGAAGTTTCAATAAAGTTGGGGATAATTATAATCCCAAATTCATTAAATCCAAGCAAGTCGTTCTTTTTCTTTTTTGAAGTATTCTTTTTCTTTTTTTCTGACTATATTAAAAGGAAAAGAACTGTTTAATTATGACGGGTAAACAATATTAACACCAAGTTGGTCAAACATGTATTTCAGGGAAGCAGAGATTTCCCGTTTTCCACACAACAGCAGGAATTTGGTTACCTCCAAGATCAATCATCCATGAAGCCACGAATAACGGCCATTGACTTTTTATGAAAATAGAAAAATAAGTAAATAAGTTAATAAAAATCAAAATCAATAAATACTTCTTTTAACCACCCCTCCTTTTTTGGTTGCCAAGAAATGCTTCATCTCTTCGTTTTAGCATCGACACGTGAATAATACACCAAAAAGAAAAAGAAAAGCTCACAATACCACCTTTGAAACAATTTTTTTTTTCCCCCTTTTATCCTTTGTATTTTTTTCCCCTTCTATCCTTCCGCAGGAATACGAATAATTCTGTGAAAAAGATCGGCTATAAATGCAACTTCTCGAACAACCGTCCAACTAGCAATTTACTTACCGTCTTTTTCAAATACTACACGCTACTACAGACAGATGCTTTCTATAGCAAAATATCTTCTTTTCCTCTTTTCACTTTTTTGAAAGAACAATAAATATTCGATGAAAACAAAGCCAGCTAAGGAATTTTATTATCTTTTTGAACTCCACAAAAGGATTGCTAAGCCTAAAGGCGTATCATGAACGGAGAAACAAAAATCCAGGTATTAATAAACGCACGCCTCGGTCACAAATACGAAACAACAGACGAATCATCTTAAACGTAATTTATAATTTTCAATTAACAGAAAATTTAAACAAGGATCAACATTAATTTTCTTTCCCTCCATCCAAACAAACTTCCAGAGATAATAACTAGGAAATGGCACAGAGACAGACGGTTGATTTATTGAAATGGAAACAATCCCATTTTTTCACCTACTCTACATCTAATTAACCCTAATCACGCTCTAAACCACTGGATTATGTGATATTGACTTAGGCATTAGTGAACACTTTCTCAGGAAAACATCGAAGAAAAAGTAATCCAAGAATCATAATCTTTTCAGTTTCTTTTATTATTATTTTTTTTCCAAATAATAGTTTCCTTCCAGCAAAAGCAATACCAACTAAAAACTCCTATATGGATTAGCATTATCTTTTTCCCTCCATCCAAACAAACTTCCGGAGATCTCCAAAAAATGCCATAAGAATTAACGATGATCAATCAAAATTTTCAACATCCAAAATCTCAACCTAATCAACTCTAATCACGTTCAAGAGTAAACATTTTCTCGGGAAAACACATAAGAAAATTAGCAAATCGAAGAAAAAAGATTAAACCTGACGGTCACAGCAGAGGAGGAGGAGAGAGCGGAGCGGTGGCAAGAAGGATCGCGGGTCCAGATCTGGTACTCGACGATTCGCTTCCCAAAGTTGACGATCCCTCGGCTACTCGAATTGGCGGCCATACAATTGAGAACTGAGCACCAAAGAACTAGAGAGAGAAAATCTAGTGAGAGAAAGAGTATACCAAAACTCTTGCGTTTTAGCTGCTTTGTGAGTATGACGTTCTCAAATGGTGTTCTTATAGAGAGAGAAAGGCGAAAAACGAAAAAAGAGAGAGGAGAGAGAAAGTGGCAGGCAGTGGTCCGCACCTAACCCGGTGTGTTACTACTACCGTCAAAATCAGCTTCTCTTTGTCCCGTACGCGGTACACTCTTTGGTACTACCAAGCGATGTCGTTTTGTCTTGTTGACGGACGTTTGCCTCCTCCTGTACGGTACGCGAGGTGGACGCGGAATGAGGTTGGAGTGGAATATTCGGGTGGGAAGTTAAACGCCGTTAATCGTTACGGTTGGGAGATTTTTCGGGCATGAAAATTATAATTTAGGTATAATGAAATTGACAATTTTGCCATGAAAGAATTTGTTAAAAAATATGGAATCAAATTCAATATCTTTTAAAATATTATTCTACATAGAAGATTTTGAAAAGCACGACTGCATCCTTGAAGCTACACGGCCGCGTGCAGGGAGAACTTGTTTGTGAGCAAGATGAAATCTCGTTCGGCCGCGCTTATCAACATCCTAAAGTTTATGTTTTGTGTTTTTTGGTTTTTTGTTTTTATTTTTGGTAAACCTATAAATAGATAGGTTGAGTTCTTTGTAGAGAAAAAAACTCAAAAATTTAGTGAGAGAGAAGCTTGAGCAAAGTCTTAGGAGAGACTATGTGCTATTTTTTTTTGTAAACTTCTTCAACATTATAGTAAACTATTTATAGCGGCTAAAAGTGGACTAGCTCTTATCGATAGCAAACCACTATAAATGTCGTGTTCTTATTTATTTTTCGTTCTCAGTAGAATTAAAGTTTCTAATTTGCAACAAAATTGTCTTCTATATATTGTCAAACTCTTATTAAAATGATTCTAAGGATGTTCTCAACATAATAAAACTTATATATATTTTCAATTGCTATTAAAATGATTCTAAAAAGGTACTTGGCATTAGTAGACTAAACTACTTTCTTAGTTACAAATGGTATAAAGCGCTCATTGTTATAGTAATAATTTAAAAAATCGCTACAGTGTAAAATTCTCACATGCTATAGTAAAAATAATTCTAACTGATAGTTCTAATCACCCTGTCAAACACCCTATAAGTATGTTCTCAATATAATAAAACTGACAGTTTTGCTATTTAAAATTTGTTTTTTTTATATTTTCAACTCTTATAAAATGATTTCGTGCCGATTCTTTGTGGTTATAAAGTTTTTTTTGGTCTATTAAAGAATAGGCGTTAATAATATTGAGAATGTATGAGCTGTAAAAGTTAGAAATGCACATTTTGTGACAAATGATTCTAAACAGCTCGGCCTAATGCACATTTCTGTCACAAACGTGAAATTTAAATTTTTTGATTTTTAAATCAAAAAGAAGGTAGAAATTCAAAAACCATACAACATCACCAAAATTGACCAAATTAAGATCTCATTAGACACGGGAAAAGAATGGAGTGGAATATTCAGGTGAAACTGAATGCCGTTAAACGTAATAGTTCGGTGGTGGTTCTGGAACTGCATTAAAAAATGCATTCTGAGGGCTGAATGACTGTTTTGCCCCTTTGAGGAAGTTCTCCTCGCTCGCCAAGAGCATTTGTTGACTTTCTAGTAGCAGACTGAGCTTTTTTATTTTTCAGCCAAATCCAATCGAATGTTCCGCTAGCCAAATAGATTATTATGACACTTGGCAATCCAACATAAACTGTTATTTTATTATGATAAGAAAATAAATTGCCTGGGGGAGGACGGCCCAATTCTTATCTTGGGCAAAACACACAAAGCCATATTGTTTATAAGTGTTTTAAATTGTGGACAATAAAGCATTGAGTGAGACTAAATAAAATTAATAATAATAATTGGTCGTGTGCGCATTAAACGCTGGTTCGATTGGAAAAGGCTTTTAAATATAAGGTGCATGCATCTAGTGTGGGTTGTTCACATAGAAAATGCTTGATTATCTAGTTCTACCATTTGTATACCAAATAAAAAAAATACATTATTTTACAAAAGGAAGGAAGGAAGGTGCTAAATAGGTTGATGATGTAATTTAATGGGCTTTAAGGTATGGGCCAGTTAATCAAGGGGATTAACATAACGTTTGTGGCTTAGCGCATTGCCCAGTTAGGCCCACTTTGGTTGGCTCACTACCTATTGTAGGCCCTTCAGAGCGTTTGAATTCAGCCCAAATTCTTCCCTTCCTTCAAAAGTTAAAAAGTAATTAACAGTAATGGCCCGGCTTATTTTGCCCTAGAACTATAAAAATCATCGCTTTACTCTTCGAACTTTTAAAACTCTTCACTTTATTCTTTAAATTTCAAAAATCACTATTTTACTCTTAAATTTTTAAAACTCCTCATTTGTCTCTTAATTTCTGATTTTTTTCCTCATATAGACAGAGTTAACCCACGTGATTAGTACATGGGTTACCAGTAAGGGATAAAATAAGATTTTATCATTCTTAAGTTTAGTTTCATGTGTATATTATCACTGAAGCCTTTGTTTTTTTAATCTGAATTCTAATTTAGGAAGGGTTTGCATGTTTTTTTTTTCTTATTTTTAATACGTGACTCATTTAATAAGTCAATGTTCTTAAATTTGAATACAAAAAAAGAGGAGTTATGTATTGAAGATGAGGAGATATCGACGAACAATATCAAGAAGAAATGTGCATGTAGACCTTTCTTAAATAAGTGCAAGTAAAAAATGTTAAATGAGAGTGTAAACGTGAAATAAAACTTAAAATGATAAAATTTTATTTTTGCCCTTATAGGTGACCTATGTTCGAATAACGCAAGTTTAATTATATCTATTTGAGCAGAAAACAAAAAAAAAAAAAAAAAGGAGACAAGATAAGAAACTTTGAAACAAGAACAAAATAGTGATTTTTAAAATTCATAGAATAAAATAAGTAGTTTTGAAAGTTCGAAGGTAAAATGATGATTGTTAAAATTTAGAGGAAAAATAAAGAAGCCCTTAAAATTTAGGGGATATTTTAATGGGATATTAATGTTAATAACCCAAAAAAGAAAAAGAAAAATAAAGTTGAGAAACTTGATTGTGATTGTCTACAAATCCAAAACTTAATTTCCAACCTATTGGATTCACTCTTCAAAAAACTTCACACTTTTTTCTTTCTTAATTTTTTTCAAGAAACATATGGAAAAAAAGGTCCCAATATATGGCTCACTGCTCACTAGCGAAGCCTAAAAATAGAAAAACAAATCTTGATATGTGGCTGGCTCAAAAACAAAGAGGTCGCGTGGCCAATGTGAGCCCTTCCTCCGATGCCAACCAACCGAAGGCTATCTCAGCAATAAAAAATGCAATCATGTCCACACCTTGCCCAAAAATAAAAAAAAAAATAATAAAATAATTAAAAATAAAAACCATCAACAACTACTCTCAACTCTCAAGGTACGTGCATACTAAGTTGTACCAACACAAACAATGTCGTCTTCTGTGGTCGCCGGTTCTTCCTCTTCCTATGCCGCCACCCTCAACTCTAGGCACCACTCCCTCAAAACTCCCCCAAAGTGATTCTTCTCACCATCTCACCAAATCCAGGTACCTTAATTCTCCGATAATGATAATGTTTAGTGTTGTTATTATTATTATTATAATTTTTAATGCATAGTTTTCGTAACTAAGAACACCATTTTGACTTAAAACTTTGCTCTCTTTTCTGGTCTTTAGAAAAGTGCGTTCCAAGGTTTGTCTCTTCAAGAGGCCAAAAGGGGTGTTTCTGATTCCTTTGTAGCTGAGAATAAGGCGGGTTTAAGCAGCAGTGTGAGAAGAAGGCTTAATGTCACAGCCAGAGCTGCTGGGGCTTCCAAGACTATTGAGGTTGAGGTGGACAAGCCATTAGGCCTCACTTTGGGTCAAAAGTCTGGTGGTGGTGTTGTCATCACTGTGAGCCCGAAACAAAATGAAATTTATTGACATTTTTGTAAGTTTGAGAATTACTCTCATGATATTGTTTAGACATAAATGTAATTAATCACAATATTTTTCTTATCATGATCAACCCAATAATAATCTCCCCAATGATATTAGTGATGATAATAAGTTTACGATGATCATGATGATGGTGATGATGATAATAAATTTAGGCTGTTGATGGAGGTGGAAACGCAGCAAAGGCAGGACTAAAAGCAGGGGACCAAGTTCTCTACACTAGTAGCTTCTTTGGAGATGAATTGTGGCCAGCCGACAAGCTCGGTTTTACCAAAACTGCCATTCAAGCAAAGCCTGACTCTGTCTACTTCGTTGTTAGCAGGTTTCCTTTCCTTTCCTTAGATTATGCCAATCAATCCTGAAACTAAATTATGCAAATTAAAACATGAAAAACCATTATTGAGGGATATTTTTCAATTGCACTTAAAAGAGTAACTATAGAATGTGATATAAGGTAGTGGAATATACAACACAAGTTATAGGTTTACACAATTTTGTTGTGGACGTCATATCTTAAGTTTTGAGCTTTTATGTCGTTACCAAAATATATATATGTGTGTGTGTATATATATATATATACACTTTTCCTATAATTTGCCATTAAATTTATATATTCAAGTTACAAAAACACGTCTAAAACATATAGAAGACACATAATTTCATTGAAACTTGACATATTTGTTCATCCATTTTTTGATGTAGAGGTGCTGAAGTAGACGTAAAGCGATTATCGAAGCGTCCAGCGCCTCCCCGTTTCGGAAGGAAACTATCCGAGGCTCAAAAGGTGCAAGTACCTTTTTTCATTAATCAACGCCAATTTAACATTTAATGTTCCATTGCCGATACAATAGCTAAACAAAACCATATTATCACACCTTGTAGGCTAGAGCCACTCACATTTGCCTTGACTGTGGATACATATACACATTACAGAAACCTTTTGAGGAGCAGGTAACTTTTGATTTTTCCTCTCTAATTAAATTTAGATTAATGACTTTAAATGTTTTTGCTTGAGAATTAGAGAGCCAAAAGTGGCTCGTCAATCTAAAAGAACATGATGAGAATTTCATGTGATATATAAGGGTGTCTTTACAAGAATGCCACAAATTCTAAGCTACAAATTTTAAGTTTGGATTGATTTATGTTATAAAGAAAAAGTATTTGTAGAAAATGCCACGTCTATATTATACAATATATTTAGAATAAAAAATATACCTTTAAGCATTATGGTTCATGTCAATTAAACTCTATGGTTTTTTTAATTGAAATGCTTATTGATCAAGAAAGTATAATTATTTAGCAAAGTAATTTTGTTTAAATAACCTAACAGTGAAATCAAGACTTTTTTTTGGGGAAGTGGAAAAGTTTAATCCATTGAGTTTTTTTGCTGCATTTTTCCTAAATATCTCTATATAAGGTGTCAAAGTTGGACAGCCTGACCCAACCTATAGCGCCCAAAATGAAGAAATAGGCCGAGCCAGACCAGCCCAAAAGAAAGTATAAATAGTAAGACATATAAAAAGACTTAATAATATTGTATCATTAATTTAATTATAAAACCCTAATTTCAATTTATCAGTAAAACTATATCATTAATTGAATTGCAACACTCTAATTTTAATTTGTGGGTAAATCTAACTTGTCGATAAAAAAATTCCATCTTTTTAGAGAATTTTAAAATTATTATTTTAGACACAAATTTGGATTTAAGTAACAATCACTCCAATTCTAGGAATTTTTTTTAAATATAATGATATCATAATTCATTTAAAATCTTAAATACGTTTATTATAGTTATTCTAAAAAATAAATTAAAACTAAAAATATAATTATTATGATCATTACTATCTTTATACATATATATTGAGACATATAAAGAATATTAATTAACTGCAAACATATTTAATGCTATAAATTAAAAAGGCCACATGTCTCATTTGTACAGCCGGATGGATATGTATGCCCTGTAGAGCACCAAAAAAGAGGTTCGCACGCTATGATGTCAGCACAGGAAAGGCTGTTGCGGGTAACTTGCCTCCCATTGGGGTCATTTTTGGCCTGCTTGTTGGTGTTGGTGCAGTTGGAGCATTGCTTGTATATGGTCTCCAATGAACCTTTTTCTCCTCTTTCCCTTCAAGGATGAAAAAAAAGGAAATTAATTAATTGGGTAATATTCTGCAAGAGTAAGGATAATTATCAGCAAGTTAATACAAACCTTTTGATTCGGACTTAATTTGTATATTGAATCCTCTCGGAGACATGAATTATGAAGCCTCAACTTTTTCATCATACCGACAAGATTATATTTCTAATGTTTTAGCATCTAATAAAGTTATGTTTAGGACACACGAAATAATTGAAGGAGCAATTCCTGAATTCTGATTTTTAAGTGATGTGGTTAAAAGATTAGTTTGTCATAAGAAGAAAAAGAGTAATGGTGGACTGCTGATATTATTATTATTATCATTATTATTGGAGTATCTTTATACCTGATGACGACGATCTCATAAAATTGTGTTTTTGTTTTGTGTGTTTTTTTTTTTAATAATCACCATACGAGATTGAGTTCAACGCGATATAGTATTATTTGAAATTCGAAATAAGTATAACCGCACCGATCGAATACTTCAAATTTGAAATTCGAAATTCTCTAATTCCTATAATTTATCTTTTTCTTGTATCATGAAGAAAAACTAATGATTTATTCAAAAAAGAAAGGATACAAATCAGTTTCTGATAGAGGTGGAAAAGATATATAACTAAAGATAAGTGTGTGTTGTTTTTGTTTTTGCTTCTTTTTTTTTTTTTTCTTTTTTTTTTTTTTTTTTTTTTTTTTTTTTTTTTTTTAAAGAAAGGATCTAAACATAAGCATTGGGTAACAAGAAATCCTAAATCTAAGAGAGTGGTAGTAGAAACTCGAAAATGATTATAACTCCTTTTTTGGTCAGATACATATTACACATATCATATATATATATATACACACAAAAACAAAAACAAGACTACACCAAAACAAACATGGATCCAACACTTTCTTATTCCCGCGTCGATCATCAACAATCCCCCATTCAACTAAAATCTACATGCACTAATTCCACCGCGTCCACCGCCGCTGCCACCGGTACCGTTACCGGTTACCCCGTTTCACTAGGCCAGTATTCTTCACCTGAAACAACCGCCGAATATTGGTCCCCTTGTGAAAAAAAGATGGTGCGTATTTATAAAGCAAGTGTGATGGTATTTGTCTTTTTACCACTCTTTTTAATTACGGCTTTAGGTTTCATCCCTGAGTCACCCTATATCACACTATTCTCGACCTCCCTCACTGCCGTCCATAACGTCTCCGACATTAATTACTTCGTTGGAAACCTAGATGTCGGCTTTTACGTTCAGAGTGAAGATCCGAACGGAATGATATACAAGGACCTCTCTATGTTGGCTAATTTCGATGACATGCTCCTATCTTCCGCTTCGACGATGATAGCGCCTTTCAAGCAAGGCGGATACGGAAAAAGCATCGTCTGGTTTACTCTTCGGGACATTAGGTTTCCGGTATCCGACCTCGTCGAATCAGAGGCAAGGATTTCCGTGACTCTTGAGGTTAGGGGTAGGGTTAGGTACAAAAGTATTACATGGGCGAAAAAAGAGATTTCTATCAAAGCGCCTTGTGGTGAAAGGAAGTTAGGGTTTCTCTTGAACAATTTAAACGCAACGGAGACGACAACATCACAGAAATTGCATGCGGATGGTTGCGGAGTTCGCGGGTCGTGGATAACTACTCAGCGATGGATCATGCTTGGTGTCCCTTTTGTGTTTTTTGTTCTTGTTTGTTCATTCGCCCTTGTAGTAGGATTATTATGTTGTTTTCTTCCTTCTATTCGCGTAATTATTTTTCGTCAAATAGACCTCCTAGACAGCTTATGAACTTTTTTGGCTCTTGAGGTTGTATTGTAGTTTTAGTTTTTTTGTTTTAAACTTTATTTTAGTTTTAGTTTTTTCTTCTTTAATTATCTTTAGTTATTAATGGTGGTTCTGAGCCAACTCAAGCAGAGCGCTTCAATCGGACTATCGTGCACGTGAAGTCACCCGCGGAAGAGGGGGCAGCAAACTCTTTTCTTTTTTTTTGTTCTTTAATCAATTTTATATTTGAAATTTTAAAATTATACTGTCCCTTAAAATTCTATCTCATCTTATAATCTTACTTATCTCCCCTTATTAGTTTAATTGCATTCCCATCTTTTACTATTTTTTCTAGCGTTGCCCTCGTGATGTGTCACTTCTGACATCAACAAAATCTCTCCATCTAAGAAACAAAAATAAAAAGCTAAAATAGAATACTAAAATACTTATAATATGGTATCTGAACTCTTATGATATGCAATCTGATACGACTTATAATATGGTATCTGAACTCTTATGATATGCAATCTGATACGAGTTTTATTTTAATGGATGGAGGCATTACCGTTTTGAGCCTTTAATGCCGACAAAAGAAACCAGCATAAAGGCTCTCAATATAGCGTGCATAGCATAGGCAGACTTATAGAATATTTCCTTCTTTTTTTTTTTTTAAATGAAATATTCTATTGGTATTCAATTGAAAGGCTTTCATTTTCAGAAATCACTTTTCTAGGCAAGACTGTAGGAATTAAAAAAAAAAGTCTGATTCTAGAGGGAAAGAATAATAAAATAAGCGAAATGTGGTTCAAAGGGCGTCTTCTCATATATTATTTATTTGTCTCATCAGCATCAGTCTTTTGAAAGAACCCCACTTTTTTTTAAACAAGTAATATGAGCCTAATTAACGATAAGTGGTGCATTTTAGACGACTTTTTAGTTTTTACCCTTCTAAAAAAAAAGTTTCCGAACACTTAAAAAATGATATCCAAACGCACGAAGTAAAGTTTTCAAGCAATAAAATTAAAATTAAAAGAAGTGTGCCAACAGTTTTCTTTTTTCTTTAATATTATTTGGGATATTTATCTTTCTATACTCTCTGTTTTATGTTAATTCAAAAACTATACCTTAAATTTTCGATCTCATCTAATGTATGCCTAAATTTATACCTTACCTCAGTCAATAGTTGATTTTGACATTTAAAATAACCAAATTGTCCTTAAGTAAAATGTTAGAAATTAAAGAAATAAGCAACAAGAAATAGAGAGAAAATTACACACAAGATTTTACGTAGCTAATGAGGAGTGCAAAAACCATGGACAGAGGAGAAACAATCTACTACTCACAAAATGGATATTACAACAGTCTTTAGAGCGCTCAAATACAAAAATTCACTCACTCGATCACTCACAAACTCACAAGATTAAGTTCTCTGATCACTCTCAACACTATGATCTTTATAACATCTATATGATTTGTGACTACTGTAAACAATGGAGAATAACAAGTATATATATGTGTAGACTTAAACCCTAGCTCCAAATAACCTAAAAAATATGTAAAAACGCAGAATCTATGTTCGAGCCGAGTCGTAGAGTTGTGGCGCTTGTTAACCAAATTGTAGCACCGCGGTGCTGCTTTCAAGTGCCGGGGCCCTGTCTTTCTGCCAAATGTGGTTTTAGGTCACCACAATAACAATCTCCACCTTGACACAAAATTTGCCATAAAAGAAAAAACTCTAACATGTGATTAATCAAATTCTCCACTTTTTCTACAAAGCCCCAATGGGCAACTAACAAAGATGATCATAAACACTAACCAAGTTCAAGCAATGCACAAACTTAGCTGTAGGTAATGACTTAGTCATCACATCAATAGGATTATTATGCGTACTGATATTGCTCACAACAATATCACCACAAGCAACAATATCATGAACAAACTAATAACAAACATCAATGTGCTTCATCATCTCATGAAACATTTGATCTTTTGTGAGAAAAATAACACTATGACTGCCACACATCACTATAGTAGTCTGCAAGTCTTCACTGAGTTCTCCAAATGGGACTCTCAACCAAATAGCTTCTTTGAAATCCTCCGTAATAACCATATATTCAGCCTCAGTAGTAGACAAGGTAACAGTAGCCTGCCAGGTAGCCTTTAAACTAATAGCACAACCACCAACTACAAACACATACCCAGTAAACGATCTCCTCTTATCCAAGTCTCTAACAAAATCAGAATCAATGTATCCCACAACACCATCTCTATTCCTCCCAAAATGCAAACAAACATCAATAGTACCATGCAAGTATTCAAAAATCCATTGCATCGCTTTCCAGTTCTTTATGTAGATTAGCCATGTATCCACTAATTGCATTAACTGCATATGATAAATCTGAGTGAGAACATACCATAGCATACATGAAGGAACCGACTGTACTAGAGTACGAAACAAGTAACATATACTCAATCTCATCGTTTGACTGTAGAGCTAACGCTCCTAAAAGTCTGAAATGCGCTGCTAATGAAGTGCTCACCAATTTTGTTTTATGCATGTTGAACCTGTGCAAAAATTTTTCGATGTATCCTTTTTGACTCAGATATAGCTTACCTGTTTTCCTATTTCTCAAAATCTACATGCCAAAAATCTTCTTGGTAGCCCCCAAGTCCTTCATCTCAAACTCCCTATTGAGTTGAGTCTTTAACTTCTTAATCTCTCCTTTATCCTTAGCAGCAATCAACATATCATCAACATATAAGAGGAAATAAACAAAAAACCCATCATCACCCTCTTGAAGTAGACACAGCTGTTATAGCTACTCCTCTTAAACTCATGAACGGTCATAAATGCGTAAAATCTCTTATACCATTACCTAAGAGACTGTTTCAAACCGTAAAAAGACTTTTTCAACAAGCAAACATAGTCTTCTTTACCTATAACAACAAAACCCTTGGGCTGCTGCATGTCAATGTCTTCCTCGAGCTCTTCATGCAAAAATGCAATCTTCATATCTAACCGCTCAAGCTTAAGATCATGAGTGGCCACAATACCAAACAAGGCTCGAATTGAGCTATGCTTAACCACAGGAGAAAAAACATCTGTAAAGTCAACACCTAGAACCTGACTATATCCTTTTGCAACCAGTCTAGCCTTGTACCTAGCATCTTTGACCCCAAGTGTACCTTCTTTTCTTTTAAATATCCATTTGCAGTGAATAGCTTTCTTCCCTTTAGGTAACTTCACAAAATCCCATATGCCATTCTTATGTAGGGATTCTATCTCCTTCTGCATAGCAATTATCCACTTACTAGAGTCAACTGAATTAACCACCTCTGAATAGGTAGAAGGTTCCTTACCAGACTCAATACCTTCTACCATTGATAAAGCATAAGCCATCAAGTCAGCCTCAGCATACCTCTGTGGAGGCCTAACATCTTTCCTCGGCCTATCCTTAGCAATAAAGTACTGCGGTGGTCTCGATGGCTGTGATGGAGAAGCAACATCTCCATGACTCTCTAAATTTGACTGGGAAGTAGAATCAAATTATGTACCTATCTCAATTTGAAAGTCCACCTGTTTGCTAAATCTCTCCTACTCAATATCACTAGATCTCGTAGTAGATGTCTCACGTAACATAGTAGTCTCATCAAACACAACATCTTTACTAATAATAACTTCTTGGTTTTTGGGCACCAAAACTTATAGCCTTTAACTCCAGGCTTATAACCAAAAAATATGCACTTCAAGGATCTAGGCTCTAGTTTTCCATTATCAACATGAGCATAAGCGGGACAACCAAATTCTCCTGGTGTCTCCTTGTCAATAGCGATGGAAGAAAAGCAATTGACCAAGTAGCAAGCTATAGAAATGGCTTCAGCTCAAAAAGACTTAGGTACGCAAGCATTGGAGTGTACACAATGTACCTTCTCCATTAATATTCTATTCATCCGCTTTGCCATATCATTTTGCTGCGGAGTACATTGGACTATTAAGTCCCTCATAATTCCTTCTGATTTACAGAAGGTATTAAATTCATCTAAATAAAACTCTAAGCCATCATCAGTGTAAAGACGTTTAACTGGCTTATCGGTCTGCTTTTCACCATGGTCTTCCAATCTTTGAACGTAGCAAAAATATCATTCTTCTGCTTCAAAAAGAATGTCCATACCTTTCTAGAAAAGTCATCTATAATTGTAAGCATATAATTAGCACCACCATAAAAAGGAACAGTAGATGGTCCCTAAAGGTCAGAATGAACATACTCTAGAATTTCTTTGGTACTGTGGATGCCTTTGCAAAACTGAACTCTCCTTTGTTTTCTAAACACACAGTGCTCATAGAACTTCATATTACCTATACACTAGCCACCAAGAAGCCCTCTCTTACTTAAGTTTGTCATCCTAAGCTCACTCATATGCCCCAATCACATATGCCATAACTTAGTGAGATCATCATCAGACATGATAGATGTAGAAACTTTTGCATCACCAACAACTGTAGTACCCTGTAAAACATACAATCCAGTAGCTTTCTTCTCACCTTTCATCATCACAAGAGCACCTTTATTAACTCTCAGAACTCCACCTTCACCAGTGTACTTGTACCCTTTAGAATCAAGAGTACTTAAGGAAATTAAATTTCTTTTAAGATCAGAGACATGTCTTACATCACCTAGTGTCCTTAATACACCATCATGCTTCTTAATTCTAACAGTACCAATACCAACAACCTTGCATATGGTGTTGTTTTCCATCAAAATAGAGCCCTTAGGAACCATCTCATATGTTTAAAAGTAGTCCCTGTTGGGACACATATGAAACGTACATGCGGAGTCAAGAACTCAATCCTCATATGGTTTGGAATCACCATCAAAAATTACCAAAAGCTCACCATCAGAAACTTCTTCAACGACACTAGCCTCATCGACATTTGGTTTCTTCCCCTTTTGATTATCAGCCCTCTTGTTTTTATTTTAAATTTATAACACTCAGCTTTAAGGTGCCCTTTCTTCTTGCAATAGTTACAAAACTTCTTCTTATTTTTGGATTTAGACCTACCTCTATTCTCAGTCCTAGAACTTCTCTCTTGGGTTCTACCTCTAACAACTAGACCCTCTCCTTGTGTTTAGGATCCAGTCACTAACTACTTCATCTTTTCTTTAGAAAATAAAGCCTTATAAACCTCATCTAGGGTAAGAGAGTCATGACTGTACAAGATAGTATCCCTAAAGGTGGCATATGATGAAGGCATGAACATAATAAAATTAACCCAAGATATTTTTCATCATACTTAACATTTTCGTCATACTTAACTTCCATAGCCTTCAAATCAGACACAATGTCCTTAAATACAGTTAAGTGATCCTCTAAAGACGTACCTTCAGACATTCAGTGAGAGTATAGACGCTGCTTTAGATGAATTTTGCTAGTCGGACTCTTAGTCATGCACAATTGCTCTTGTTTGAGCCATAAAGCAATAGCAGTCTTCTCCTTTAGTACATCCTACAAAATCTAATTTGACAGATGAAGGTGTATTTGAGACAGAGCCTTTCGGTCTTTACACTTTTTTTTCTCCTTCGTCCATAATGAGGGCATGTTATCGAAACCCATTAGCGTATCATCAAGGTCTATCTGTGCCAGAACAGCTACATCTTCACTTGTCATAGAGAAATCACATTGTGTGATCCAACAATGAAATATAAAATTTCATGGTTGCCAATGCCAATTAAAGCCAAAGCTCTAATACCACTTGTTAGAAATTAAAGCAATAAGCAACAAGAAATAGAAAGAAAAATGCATATAAGATTTTACATGAAAAAACCCTAACAAGGGGTGAAAAATCCATAGGCAGAGGAGAAACAATCTACTAATTACAAAACAGATATTACAACAGTGATTAGAGTACTCAAATACAGAAATTCACTAACTCAATCACTCACAAACTTACAAGATTGAGTTCTTTGTATCACTCTCAACGCTATGATCTCTATGATATCTGTATTATTTGTGAATACTGTAAACAATAGAGAATAACAAGTATATCTATGTGTAGACTCAAACCATATCTCAAAATAATCCAAAAAAAGCATAAAAATGCTAAATATATATTGGGGCCAAGTTGTAGAGTCGTGGCGTTGCTTTTCAAGCACCGTGGTGCTCGTTCACCAAATTGTAGCGCTGCAGCCCTGTCTTTTTGCTAAGTGTGGTTTTGGGTCACCATACTAACAAATATATATATATATATATATATATAACTTTCAAAAAACAATAAGAAGAAAACAAAAATAAAAACATAAAAACACATATTTTTAAAGGCATTGTATATCTTTTTAAGGTAAAAACTTTAGTATTAAAGCCTTTTATGTCTTTGAAGTTATCTTATTTTTAATTTGAGGGTATTTTGGTGATTTTTAGGTCAAAATTTAAGATTAATTGGCAAAGGGATAAATTTATATATTAAATCTAACCTCTAGATATAAATTTGATAAGATAAAAAAGCTAAAGATATAGTATTTAAATAAACCTAAAATACAAAGTATAAAAAGGTACATTACCTACGTTATTTTTTGAAGTATCTTTATACCTAATGACTATCTAATGATATTGATTTTTTTTAATAACCACTCGGGAGAAAACTTGAACGATATGTACCGAGTCTTTTTTTTTTCTGAAAGCTTCAAACTTGAAATTCCTTATCTAATTGATAAAATATATCTTTTCCTCAAAAAGAAAAATCTATCTATTTTAAAATAAAAAGTAAAAAATAAAAAATAAAAAAATCTATCTGTCTATACGAACCAATTATTATCCTGTAATGGTTTATTAAAAAAACAAAGGGTCGAATAAGGATCAGTTTCGAATAAAGACGGAAAAGATATATATAACAAAAGATTAGTGTAGTGTAACAGCGTAAACCTTGATTTTTTTTTTTAATATTCCAAATAACGAGAGAAATTCTGATAGAGTGGTACTAGGAAACTCCAAACTGATTATTATATTTCTTTTTTTTTTTTACACTTAAAAAACTTAGTATCATCCTTTTCTCCCTATAAACATATATATGCACATACATGACAAAATAAATAAATAAACAAGGCCATACAGAGTATAACAATGGCTCCACCCCTCTCTTACTCCCGTGTGGATCATCAATCCGTTGTAGCTGAGCCCACTGCCTCTGCAGCCACCGGCTCTGCTACCGGTTACCCCGTTCCACTAGGCCAGTACTCTTCATCTGAAACAACCTCCAATTATGGCTCTCTTAGTGAAAAACGGATATTGTGGATCGGTAAAGTAAGTATCGTCATAGCATATATCCTTTCACCAATCTTTATTTTGTCACTTTTATTTTAATCCCCGAGTCACCTTAGATCTCGCTAGTCTCGACCTCCATTGCTGTGGCCCACAACATGTCGAGCAATTATGTAGTCGGAAACTTAGATGTCGGCTTTTACGTTCGGAACAAGGATCCGAACGGCATGATAATAAAAACCTCTCTCTGTTAGCTTTCAATGACAAACTCTTATCTTCCACGGCGAGGACAGAGCCTTTCGAGCAGGACAGATACGGCAAAAACACTATTTGGTTTACGCTTCGGGACATTAGGGTTCCGGCATATGATGTTGTCGAATCGGAGGCTAGGGTTTCGGTGAGGCTTGAACTAAGGGCTAGGGTTAGGTACAAAGATAAAACGTGGACGAAAAAGGAGATTTGTCTTAAAGCCTTGTGCGGTGAAAGGAAATTAGGATTTTTCATGAATAATTTAAACGCAACGGGGACGACAACACCACAGAAATTGCATTCTAGTGATTGCAGAGTTCAAGGGCGGTGGATAACCACTCAGCTGCGGGTCTTATGTGGTCTCCCTTTTGGGATTGTTGTTCTTGTTAGTTTGTTCACCCTTGTTGTACGATTATTTTGTTGTTGTTGTCGTCTTCCTTGGCTTCTCCCAGTTATTTCTGGTGAAAGGGACCACTTAAATAGTTTATGATCTGTTATGGCCTTTGAGATTGTGTTTTTAGTTAATGGTGGTTCTAGTGGAAAGATACCCGATATGTCAATATCTACATGTGTTTAATAATTAACATTCATTTATTTTATATTATATATATATGTGTGTGTGTGTGTTTTGGCTTAAAACCAATTCGACATAATTATGTTGATTCCATTATGTAAAATTTAATTTTCTAAAATATAACTTACAATGTTTTATCTATTTGACTACAGAATAAATTCAAGAGTTACATTCGTAAAGGGAAAAAAGTTACAAATATCGCCGAATTGAGAATCAATCCTATATCATATGTATTGAATGTTGATCATTATTAGTCAATGAAGCTTTTTTTTAAATTTTTTTTTACGCCATAATTTGAACTATCAATTTAACGCCTTTCCCAAAACATGGTATATGTTCTAATTCACATAATGTTACAAATTCATGGTTTAGATGAATTTATGTAGTAAAAAAAAAAAAAACTCTGCGCAACCACCGCCGATGGTTATCGATCAGTATTGGCTGGTAACCATCCGCATTCACCGTGAAGTATTAAAAAATTTTCCCTTATTATTATTATTTTTCTTGAAGCACATACTTGATGATGACAATCTCATGACATTAACTTTTTTTCCTTTAAGTTGTAATATAATCACTTATGGAATTGAGTTAAACGACAAATAAACCAAGTATTTCAAATTTGATTTCCTGTTCTATAATTGCTAAAATTTATTTTTTTTCCTAGAAAAATATTTATCTATATGGACCAATTATAATGGTAGGATAATTAATTCAAAAAAGAAAGGGACGTGGGATGAAAATCAGTTTCAGATGGAGATATACAACTAAAGATAATGTTGACCAGCGTAAACCTATTTGACCTCTTCTCTTTTTTTTTTTTTTTGTGTAGATTTTCTTGAATAATGAGAGAAATCCTAAACCTGATAAAGTAGTAGCAGTAAGAAAAAGATTCAAATTGTCTATCTAATTTTATTTTTAAATAATATTGTTTATTGGTTAGATATTATTTAATAATAAAAATGGAAAAAAGCTAGGATTTGAGTCCCGAGGAAACTTGACACTGATTATGATCTTTTTCCTTCTCCCCATATATATCACATATATTATATATACACACATACAAACAAAAAGAAAAGAAAAACTACACCATAACAATATGGATCCATTACTCTCTTATTCCGTGTAGATCATCGACAATCCGTTGAAGCTGACCCCATGCATCTAAAATCTACATACCTTTATTCATCCACCTCCGCAGCCGCTGCCGGCAGCGCTATCGGTTCCCCCACTTCACTCGGCCAGTATTCTTCACCTGAAACAACTGCCGAATATTGGTCTCCTAGTGAAAAACAGATGTCGTGGACTTGTAAGGTATCATGGCATAACTCTTTTTACCTATCTCTTTATTTATGATTATAGCTTCCATCCCTCAGTTACCAGGACTAATACGACCTCCATTGCCGCCGTCAACTTCTCCGATAATTACTTCGTTGGAAACCTAGATATCGGCTTTTACGCTCAAAACGAAGATCCAAACGGCATGATATACAAAGACCTCTATCTGTTGGCTCGTTTTGATGACAACCTCTCATCTTCCACCGCCCCAACTACAGCGGCTTTCGAGCAAGACGGATTCGGCAAAAGCACCGTCTGGTTTACCCTTCGGGACATTAGGGTTCCAATCTCCGACGTTGTCGAATGCGAAGCAAGAATTTCAGTGACGCCTGAGCTTAGGGGTAGGCTTTGGTACAAAGGTATAACGTGGACAAAAAAAAGAGAGTTCTATTAAAGCGCATTGTGGGGAAAGTAGGATAGAAATTCCTTTGAATAATAATAATATTGTTAACGCAACACTAATATCACAGAAATTGCTTGAAAGTGAGTGCCGTAAACGGGGGTCGTGGTTAATTACTGAACTATGGGCCATCTTTGGTCTCCCTTTTGGGATTCTTGTTCTTGCCAGTTTATACGCCAGTTTGGTAGGTTCATTATGTTGTTGCGACCCTTCGTTTCGCCAACGTCTTCATCGTCACATGGGCCAGTTTGACAGATTATAACCTGTTTTGGCCTTTGAGGTTTGTTCATTTTTTTCTTGAAAGATGTCTTACATGTCATGATGTTTAATGGACAGTCGTTGGATTATGATAGAATGATCTTTACGTGGCAACTTTTTTTATTAATTAATTTATTTCTTAATTTTATTTCTTTTCAAAGAGAAGTCATAATTTGAAGTTCGTCACATTCATTTTGATGCTCTTCCTAAACTTAGTATCTACACGTTTAATTAGTTAATTGGTTAGTTGCACTTGCGTTTTATAATTAGATTAGATGGTCAAAACATATATTTTACACTTATATTTAACATTAATGTCTTCAGATAAAAATATTCCTCCACCTGAAAAAAAAAAAAAAAAAACTCAAAAAGAATTCCTTGGAAAAGTGCTAAAAGAGAATTAACGAATTTGTCATAATTTTAAACCAATACTTGTATGAAATCTGGTACTCATATAAAACTTGATACGATTTTTCTGTTTGAAAGTGGCTAGATGTCTTTTCGAATTCTGGGAGTTGACTGTCGACCAAAGATAATTTTTGAAACACAAAGGGGATAATAACTTGTATTTTTAAATATTTGAATCTTGAATAAATCTCATGCATGACTATTAATAACTATAATATATGTATCATCAAAAATTATGAGTATCTCTCTTACTTTTTCTTATTAATTGTGCGTATTTATTTGTTAGTTGTGTTTGTATTTTTTAGTTTTTGTTTCTCGTCAGTGTGGCTAGGGGATATGGTATAGCGACACCTTTTCTTTTTTTAGTAATCTTTTATTATTTTTTTATTTATTTTATGAATAAGGCCACCGTGGCTTTGGTGTTCCGCTATGGAATTAACTGCATTAAAAAAAGTTCTCTTTTTTTTTTTCAATGTTACCTATTAATTCACATAATTCTATTTGTTTCCCGAAGAACATGAATTTAATTTTTTAGAAATTACATGATTTTATTTTTGGAGAAACTAGCTCTTTTATTTTTTATAGTATTTTTGTGTCTGTTAAAAGATTGTTCAATAACCAAATTCAAAAAAAAAAAATTGCCGTACAAACAGCCTAACAAACTAATTAAAGTTAACAATAAATAAAAAATGAGATCCTTTAAAAACTAAAAAATAAAATAAGGAAATTAAATACTAAAGATTTATCCATTAAAAAGCCTATTTTTACGGAGGAGATCTCTAGGATACTACTGTTTTATTTTTTTTAAGGGTACTTTTTTTAGATATTGCTAATAATAAATACTTTTAGAAAAGAAATTACAAATAATTGAAAACTCTTCCATAAAAAATGGCACTGATTTAAAAAAAAAGGCCACTCAAAAAAAAAAAAGGTTCCCCTAAAAAAGAAAAAAAGGAAACATATAAATAAAGATAGCTATCATATATATATATGTAATGCTAATTTAGCTAATATTCTACATTTATTGAAAAAAAAAAAAAAAAAAACAGGTGTTCGTGTCTTCCTCAACCAAAGAAGAAGAAGTCTCTACACAGACTATCGATGGCGGATAATGGCTTCCCCTAAACACCTTATGGTCTACCCGTTACCAATAAAACACCGCCCCACGGCGGTATTACCGTTACCGGTTACCACGTTTCAGAAATTAATCCGCCCTCCTCCGTGGCAAATGAAATCGAGACTGCTCCGGAGTCCTCTCGGAAAATTAGTACAGCCCTCCGTATCATAGCGGTGATGGCGGGGATTTTTCTATGCTCCACTGAAATTTTCCTTTTAACTTTGGGAAATTTCCTCATCCCGCCGTTTCCCTATCTCTCAGTTTTGTCAGGCTCCGCCGCGGTCCACAACGTGACAAAAACTACGCCGTAAAAGACTTGGACGTCGGATTCATCGTCTACAATGGCGCGCAAAAGGGCATGATATTCAAAAACCTAACTCTGATGACTTATCATGGGAATAAAGGGGAGGAACTACTTCCTGATGGCGTGGCCCTACCGCCTTTCGAGCAACGCTGGAGAAACCGCGACGCCTTGTGGTTCAAGGTGAAGGACTTGATGGTGCCGGTCGATGAGTGGGAAGATTATTCCACCTCCGTGGCGGTGGGCGTTTCGAAGGTGAGGTTTGGGCTTAGGGCTAGGGTTAGGTACAGAGGACCGGAAATTCCGCTGAAAGTGGACTGCTATGAGAATAGGATACGATTCGGCGCTGCCGAGGGGACACCGGTTATGGATACAAGTGACTGCTACGACCAAGGACTATGGGACGACCGTAAACGTTTGCTTAATGATTTGGCTCTTGTAGTTTCATTGGCCTTAGGTCTTTTGGTATACCTTGTTATGCTTCTACTCGTGAAGCTTAAAGTAGCAGTAATATTCTGGTCATGAGGGTTTCTTCTTTTTAATTATTTGAAAATAAAAAGAAACTTCTCTTAGTTGGAATAGGGCATTTATGTAGCCGAGTAATGTTGTTCTCTGTGTTGAGATATGAGAGTAATTGATAAAAAAAGAATTGAAATGTTATTAGCATTAGTTTTTTTTTTTTTTTTTTTGAGCATACAACTATCTGGTATTATTCCATCTTTTAGTGGACAAAATTAGTATATTAAACAAGAAAATCAAAAGGAGAAGAAAAACAGAAAGATTTGAGCCCCTAATTCTCAGTAAATCGCAGTGTTTTCTACTTTTCTTATTCTTTTTTTTTAATTTAATTTTTAATATGGTATTACACTCTAACAAATTGTCATCTATGCAATTATGATTGTCGAACATTAAAAGCTATACAGTCATTTTTTGGGTTTTAATGGGCGCCATCATAGTATTAGTAATCAAAATAAAAGTTTCGGACTTTTATTAATCACATTTTTTTTTTAGCAGTAGAAAGATCTTAGCTTTTATACTAGGAGAACACGAGGAAAAGGTTAGATTTTTGAAACTTTTTAAAATAAATAATAAGTTTTAAAAATATTTATATTAAATGTCATATTTATAATATAAACATCTTATTTACTATATAAATAATAAATATTTATATTGTAAACATTAAAGTAAATATATTATTTGCACCATAAATATATTTATTGGTATAAATAAGAAGTAGATAAATTATTTACATCATAAATTTAACATTTACTATAAATGTTTTCAAAACTTGATATTTATCATAATTAGTTTTGAAAAAAGCGACATTTCCTAAAATTTTTGTATGTTTTCTTATGGGCCTTTGAACTTTGATGTACTTCTTTTTCTTTTTTTCTTCTTTTAAATATCATTGTGAGAGGCTTTGTGAGGTGGTTTTTTGAGATTTGTTTAGTTATCTTCGAAGTTTGGATTTTCTTTTGATCAAACTTTTAATTTGTTGGTATAAGATATTAATGCGATATTGTAATTATACATTTAATTTATAGAATTTACTTTGAGTGTCGAGAATGTCACAAGATCTTTTAAAAAATTCTTATAATGGTAAATAGGTAAAGAAAAATCTATCCGGTGGAGATTTTCCTGGCCCCAAACCCGACACTGCCTCCAGTATGGCGGTACACGCATGGGGGCAAAAGCAGAGACAGGGACAACATGCCTCTTTTTGCCCCGACCGCTTATCATCCCTGTGCCGACTTAATTAGTTGGGATATCCTATTAAGTTTTAAATGCCAAATGCCTTCTCCTGTCATCACTACAAGAGAATAGCTTTTCTACTACCAAAAGTTTGTTGCGAAATATGCAGAATGTTGTCGTCTCAAAAGTTTCTGCAATAAATAAAAAAAATTTGATATTTTTGGTTGCAAAATGATTTAAAAGAGAATATTGTTAATGAAGATATTTGAAAAGAATGCCTTTTTATTGATTTTTTTTTTTGGTTCCTTGAAAACAATATTTTTGCCATATAATTGTTGTCACTAAAAGGCCATGAATGATATATGTTTGTCCTCTCTCTCTCTCTCTCTCTCTATATATATATATATATATAAAAGTAGAGCAAAATTATTCTCTGTCAAATAAAGAAGATAGCAATGCTGTTTTTTGGTTTCATCATAATGTATTTGTTTTTGTTATTTGTTGTATTCGTGTTTTATTAGATGGTCAAATGATGTATTACACTTATATGCGACATAAAGGCGTCAGAAAAAAATTCGTCCCCTAAAAAAATCTAAAACGAATTCAGCGAAAAAAATGTTAAGAGAGAATGAACGGTTTTGTTTTAATCTAAATTAAATACTAACAGAATCTTATAATTCAACATAACAACCGAATCTCCTATTTTAACAGATTTTTTATTATGTTAAAATGGAAACGAATATATTCAAAACAATATATATATAAATATAAGAAATTTCAATAAATTTCATGCTCTACTATTAACTATTTATATTGGTGAACAAAATTATTTTTAATGCCTATATATATATATATATATATAGATACCCTTCATGATCTAGCCAAGCAATATATAAAACCTAACAACCATCAATTATTCTGCACACCATGACGGACAAAAGTTTCTCATTGCCGGTTTCTTCTTCACCCCGCGCCAATATCACTTGCAGTGCTGTGCTTCTCAAATTCATAGGGTACCTAAAGTGGCCGGCCATTTGCCTTATGTACGTACTGTTGTTTACTTTACTCGTTTCACCGTTAGTTTTAGTTCTTTGTTCATTATTTGTCCTCTCCGAAATCCCTCATTTACCTCGTTTCCAAGTGGTATCCACATCGACTACCATCCATAACATAACAAACTACCGCACAACCCTTGACCTGGATGTTGGTTTCATGGTGGAAAACCCTAATTACGACGGCATGGTTTATCACTGCATGAACGCCTCTGCCTTCCAATATAATGAGAACGGACTCCTTTTAGGCGTGTCACGCTCAAGTGTTGATTTCGAACAACCGGCGCTAGGAAAGAAGACGGAGTGGTTTAGTCTACGAAACATGACTGTAAATAGCACGAGCGAGCAATCTGCTAACTCACAATTCGTATTTGAGTTGAGCGGTCGCGTTTCATACAATGGTGAAACTTGGTCGGAAAAAAAGGAAATTCCTATAAAAGTTACATGTGGGGAAGTGGATGTGCCCTTGTGTTCTAATATTTATAATGCCACTCTGCCAGGTCCGTCTACTTCTGTCCAAGTGGATTGTCATGTTAGAAGTGATGATCGATCATGGTCAAATGCTAGAACAATCGCCATAATAATATTCGTAGTATCGTTCTTGGCTCTATTATTTCCATTTTGTTGTTGTTATTTTTGTTGTTATGATGGTTAATCTTTGCTTCATCTGTTGCTAGCCCTTTATGTTTCATCTTTGTTTTTAATCCTTTTTTTCTATTATATTTATGAATAAGGCCACTGTACTCGCACCTGTTGCTTCTCCAGTGGAACGGAACTTGTCGTATTACAATATATTTCTATCTATAATTTCACGTAATTTTATTTATGTTTTTTCTGGAAGAACATGATTTTATTTTTGGGGCGGTTAGTTCTTTTATGTTGTCTAATATTTCTGTCCCTGTTAAAAAATTGTTCACTGACCATAGGAACAAACTAAGTTAAACTAAACTAAAATTAAATCCTTTGCCCAATGACGCCCTATGTATTAATCATTCTAGATAACAATTGCATCCTCTTTATTACCGCAATTGCTGGCATAGAGTTAGTAGATGCTTATTCTGCAGTACCGTCATTACTTCTTTGAGAAAAAGAAGTTCATCACTTTTAGGCCTTCTACCACCACACGGCGTTGTGCTTCATAAAAAATAAAGAAAAAATAAAAAAAATGAAATAATGTAAATATTAACTGAAGTTAAACATTTAAAAAAAATTAAAAATGTTGCCCAAGAGAAATGAAAAATATACTATTATTTAAAATATGATTTTTTTTACTTTAAAAATATGTTATTATTTTAGAAAATAAATAAATGACATATAGACTATCCCATGCCCCTAGTTCAAATCTGTTTCTTCTAGTATATAACACATACATATATATATATATATATATGAATGTATGCGTGTGTGTGTTGAGAATTAAGGCAATTTGAAAATGGTGACGTGGCAAGCTGACTGGAATTAGATTAGCCAATCTAGTTGTGACAGTTAGTTGTGATGAGTGTTAGTGAGGAATTGGAATTACAAACTTATAATTGTAGAAGGTCTATTACTTATATATAGGAGTTTGTTAGAATTTTGTTGTTAACAAAATATATAGAGGAAAAACTGAAAAGTGGTCACTTAGAGAAAAATCAGAGAGTTGAGTATAGAGAGAAGTGAAAAGGCACGGGTGATAAAGCTTTCAGTGTTGTTTTCTTGTGCAAGATCAATAAAAGGCTATCCAATTCCTTGTTCTATGTTCTTGAAATTCTCATCAAGCAGTGTCAGAGCTTGAGTAATGATTGTGATGGGATCGGCAAGGTTTGAGATTGAGAAGTTTACATGTGATGGGATCGGCAAGGTTTGAGATTGAGAAGTTTACAGAGAAGAATGGTTTCAGTATTTAGAGGGTAAAGATAAGAGCTCTGCTTGTACAACAGGGACTTCATGAAGCCCTAGGAGGGGAAAGCCTTCCACCTAGCACTCTTTCAGTTGCCGAAAAGAAAAATCTGATAGAGAAGGCTCACAATGCCATCATTCTCAGTCTTGGCGATTGGGTTCTAAGAAAAGTCTCAAAGGAGACATCGGTTGCTACAGTTTCGTTGAAACTCAAAAGCTTATATATGACGAAATCATTGGCAAACAAATTGCTACTAAAATGGCATCTCTTTACTTTCCAAATGGGTTTTGGGAAATCAATTACAAAACATCTAGATGATTTTAGCAAAATCTTTTTAGATCTTGAAAATATTTCGGTCAAAATTGAAGATAAAGACTAGGCTGTTCTTCTAAGTTCTCTACCAGAACAGTATGAGAATTTCGTTGATACTATGACGTATAGAAGAGGATCTTTGACATTAGAAGAAGTTCAATCTGCCCTAATGTCAAGAGAACTAAAGAAAAAATCAGAGATTGAAGAAGAAACTGGCAGAGGGCTCATGGCCAGAGGCCGATCTAAGAGGCACTACTTTAAAGCCAAGGTTAGGACTAGATTAAAATCAAAGCCCAAGAGAATATGCTTCTTTTGTCATAAAGAAGGGCATTTTAAACGAGAGCGTCTAGAAAGGAAGAAAAAGATGGTGGAGAAGCGAAAAGAAAATGGAGACACTAATCTAGTTAAAGAAGGATACAAAGGTTATGAGGTACTTCTTGTTTCTGATAAAAAGATTGATGATGACTGGATTCTTGACTTAGAATGTTCATTCGAGATGACCCATAACCAATTGTAGTTTTCATCTTTTACCAAGATTAATGGTGGAAAAGTCCTCTTAGGTAATGATAAAAAATGCTCTATGGAAGGGATTGGTGAAGTACAACTAAAACTAGAAAATGGTCTAATTAAGACACTAGGCAATATGAGATTAGTGCCACAATTGAGAAGGAATTTGATCTCAATTGGAACACTGGATGATAGTGGTTGCTATATTAAAGCTGATAAAGGAGTCATGAAGGTCTCTAAAGGGTCCCTAGTATTAATGAAAGGCATAAAGAAGAATCGATTGTATATTCTTCAAGGCCAAACAGTAATAAGAGAAGCTTCACCAGTTCTTGACAAGAATGCAAAAAATGCCTGGTTGTGGCATAGACGCCTTGGTCACATAAGTGACAAGGGATTGCAAGACTTAAATAAACAAGGTCTGCTAGGGAGTGAGCAATTCAGTAAGCTTGGTTTTTATGAGCATTATGTGTTTGGAAAGTCTCATAGGGTGAAGTTTAGCATAGGAGAACATACGACTAAGGCGATTGTAGATTACATCCACTATGATCTATAGGGAGCTTCAACAGTTTCATTTCATGGAGCAAGGTATTTCTTGACCTTTATTAATGACTTCTTAAGAAGGGTTTTCGTCTACATTTTGAAGAATAAAAATGATGCTCTAGAAACCTTTATAAAGTGGAGAACTTTAATAGAAAACCAAACTGAAAGAAGGATAAAGAAACTAAGGACAGATAACATATTAGAATTCTGTGCTGGTGACTTTGATGACTGTTATGCCAAACAAGGAATAGCCAGAGATCATACAATCAGAATTGCTCCTCAACAGAATGGGGTTGCAGAGAGGATGAATAGGTCTATCATGGACAAGGTCAGATGTATGCTTAGTTTTTCAAGCTTGTCAAAAAAGTTCTGGACTGAAGCAATGTCAACAACCTGCTATCTAATCAATAGAAGTCATTATTCTGCAATTAATATGAAGACACCGATGGAAGCTTGGTCAAGAAAGCGATTAAGATATGATAATCTGAATATGTTTGCTTATGTAGCTTATCCTCGAACAAACCAAGGAAAATTGGAGCCTAGGGCATTAAAGGGAATTTTTCTTAGATATCCAGAAGGTGTAAAGGGCTACAAAGTTTGGATTGTTGGTCTTGGAAAACCAAAGATCATAATAAGCAGAGATGTAGTCTTTAATGAAGCTTAAATGTATAAAGAAATTGTTTCAAAGAATCTTAGTCAAGATAGATCAGATATGGATTCTAGTATTAAGGTGGAGTAATCAAGTAATGACAAGGTCAAAATTAAGGTGGAGCAATCCTTTGTGGATACTACAATTGAAAGTACAAAAGTGCATACTGAAGGAGAAAATTTAAGGGATTACAATTTGGCTAGGAACAGGTCACGTAGAGAAATAAGGCCACCTGAGAGATATGGTCATGTAGATCTAATCTCATTTGCATTTATAGCTGCAGACCAAGTAATTCTGGAAGAATCATAGAGTTTCAAGGAGGCTATGGAGTCACAAGATGCTGAAAAGTGGTTGGAAGCTATGTATGAGGAAATGAATTCTCTTAGTAAAAACCAAACTTAGGTGTTAGTGCCAAGGCCTAAGTCTCAAAGGGTGGTGGGCTGTAAATGAATTTATAAAAAAAAGGAGGGCATTCCTAGTGTTGAAAGGGCAAGGTATAAAGCTTGGCTTGTGGCCAAAGGCTTTACACAGAGGGACGAGGTAGACTTTCATGAGGCCTTTTCCCCAGTAGTGAAGCATACTTCAATAAGGGTGGTATTAGCTCTAACTGAATTTGACATGAAGTAAGAGCAATTGGATGTAAAAACTGCTTTTCTTCATGGAGAGTTGGCAGAAAGCATTTACATGAGCCAACCAGAGGGCTTTGAAGAAAAAGGGCAAGAATATATGGTATGTCTGTTGAAGAAGTCCTTATATGGACTAAAACAGTCCCTAAGGCAATGGTATAAGAGATTTGACCTCTTTATGTTTAAAAGTAGGTTCAATAGGTGCAATTTTGATAGCTGTGTGTATTACAAGTAGCTGAGTGAGTAGCAGTATATTTACTTGCTACTATACGTATATGACATGTTGATAGCTTATAAAGATATCAAAGAAATCGACAAGGTTAAAGCCTTGCTAAAAGTTGAGTTTGAAATGAAGGAACTGGGTGCTACCAAGAAGATCTTAGGGATTGAGATTGTCAGAGACAGAAATACTAAGATACTCAGCTTAAGTCAAAAAAGTTATACTAAGAAGATACTTAGCAAGTTTGGAATGCAGGACTCAAAGCCAGTTATGACACCAATTGCTCAGCATTTTAAGTGTCAAAGCATGATGCTACTAAGGCCAAGGAAAGCAAAAGGTATAGGGATAAGGTCCCATATTCAAGTGCAGTAGGAAGCTTGATGTACCTTATGGTATGCACCAGACCTGATCTAGCACAAGCAATGAGTTTGGTAAGCAAGTATTTGTCCTACCCAAGGAAGAAACACTGGGAAACGATTAAGTGGATAATGAGATATTTCAAAGAGTCATCTAGTGTTGGACTCATTTACAAGGGCCATTGTAATGAAGGCATTTGTTTAAGAGGATTTACAGACTCAGATTATGCAAGTAACTTGGATAGTAGAAGTTCACTCTCTGCATACATTTTTCAAGTGTATGGTTACACTGTAAGTTAGAAGGTCGTTTTGTAACATGTGATAGCTCTCTCTACTATAGAGGTGGAGTACATGGTAATCATTGATGCTGTGAAGGACACCCTGTGGTTAAGAGGACTAGTCAAAGAACTTAGAATTCAACAAGGAGCAGTGACTGTATGGAGTGATAGTCAAAGTGCTATTTATCTTACAAGGAATCGAGTGTTCTATAAGAGAACCAAGCACATTGATATAATGGTTCACTTCGTCAGTGAGATAATTGATAAAGGCAATGTCAAAGTGGACAAGATCAACACAAGTGACAATCCTGCTGATATACTCACCAAGTCATTACCAGCTGTGAAGTTTGATCAATATTTAAAGAAGCATCAGGTGCAAGTGTGTAAGCAGTGAAACTTAAAAGTAACATTTCCTAATCGTCTCAAGGTGGAGATTGTTAAGAATTGAGACAATTAGAAAATGATGATGTGGCATGCTGATTGGAATTAGATTAGCCAATCTAGTTGTGACAGTTAGTTGTGATGAGTGTTAGTGAGGAATAGGAATTACAAACTTGTAATTGTAGAAGGTCTATTTCTTGTATATAGGAGTTTGTTAGAATTTTGTTGTTAACAAAATATAAAGAGGAAAAACTGAAAAGTGGTTATTCGAAGAAAAATCGAAGAGTTGAGTACATAAAGAAGTGAAAAGGCATGGGTGATCTAGAGAGAGAGAAGACTGGAAAGGGTAATAAAGTTTTCAATGTTGTTTTCTTATGCAAGATCAATAAAAGGCTGTCCAATTTCTTGTGGTTCTCACAATCTGAGGAGGCCACGCCAAGCTGGTGTTCTTTGTTCTATGGTTTCTTGAATTCTTGCTATTCTGGTTTGTGTTCCTGAAATTCTCATCAATATATATATATATATATATATATATATCAATTCTTGGTAAAGAAGTCTAAAAGGAAAAAAAAAAAAAAAAAAAAGTAGACAAGCTACTACATACAGATTATCTATCCTCCCACTAAACTATAAATATCATGCTATTTTCGATCATGACGTCGGATAATACCTTTTTTTCCCCTTTTGATATCGATAAATAATACCAAAAATTTTTAAACATGAATGAGATATAAAACGTAGTGTTTTCACTGCCTGGCTTGTTGCCGAACTTACAACCTTATATTTTTGGTCATAAACTAGTAAAGATGAGACTGAAATAGTAGAGTGGTGTTCGTTGCTAGGGCATAAAAGCTAAATTTGGCACATTAATCATTGGACTTTTAGTTTAAGTGATTGTGGTGTGTCCGGTTTTTACCATTGGGATGCATAAGAGCCGAATATGAGACAAAATAGAGCGCAAATGTTGGTTTTTGAGTACATCACTTTTTAGTATAATCTTGTTTCTAGTAGCGTTGTGGATCTAATGGTGTTAAAGTGTGATGTTTAGCAGTTGCAATGGGCTGCATGTATGATTGAAGTGCGTTGGTTTGATCAGCTGTCGACAATGTTTTTGTTAGAAAAATATTACGCAACGAAATTTTAAAAATTTTAAATCAGAGTATTTTCCAAAACATAAGTTAGACATGCTATATATATAAATTAAACAGATCTTACTAACCTTTGAATACCGAAGAACTCTCGAAATCCGTGTAAAGAAGTAACATTCTAGAAGAGCCTCAACCAACTGGTCTTCTTTGTTATTCTCTATCCATGATCGGAGTAAGTGTGAGCTCACACGTACAGCTCTTCCTTAAGGTGACTATCCTTCCAATCAATTGAGAAAACCCAAAGCTAGTGTTCGTGATTTGTGAACAAAAGCTCTCAGGAAGTTTTTAGGTTCTCACCAGCAGAGTATCACTCTTAATCTCTCAATTGATCTTAATAAGTTATGAGACTCACTCCCTATTTATAGACAACATAACAATCTTTACATGATAAAACGCCCAACTTTATTCACTCGATTGTGGATCCCAACTTTATTCACTCGATTGTGGATCTTATGATTTAGACCATCACCTTAAGAATCATGTCTTTCACATAATCTGTCCATCATATGTCCAATTCTTAAAGGTTTAGACCGACAGTCTCAGACTATTGTTTGCTTATCATACATCCAATAAATATGAACGTAAGGAGGATAAGATTTGGTATATATAAATAATGAATGAATTCTTTATTGATAAAAATGTCTCCAAAAACTTATTACATTTTTACTCCTTAGGGCATACATGTCCAACAGTTTTTCCCCTCATTGGATGTTCGACTTTTTTCCTATTGTCTCGGGCATTAGTGTTCATTTCCCAGCTGCCACAACTATTGTCGTTCTTGTTTGTGATTGTTTTTTTCTTTTTTCTGTTTAATGTGGTTTAGATTAGTAATAATCAGTGGTTCTTGCAACGACTTGTATATGTTTGGTTAGAGGTTTGTTATGTTTATGTCTGCTAGATTTATTTAGTGGTTATTTTTTTATGTAGTCTTGATATATGGGATTTTCGACACCAATTGATTACCATAACTGTAGAGGATCTATTAAAGAGTTATGCATGTGCTCGTGGTGCCCCTTAAGATGTTTATTTGTGAAGTTTGGTTACACATTATTATCTCTTAAGTATATTATTCGAGTTTACAAGTAATATTGTTGGTGTCATGTTTGATATAATTATAAGAGACTATCTGGGTGTGAATTGGGGTTTTTATTGCCTTTCATTTTATGGTATATTTTTCCAATTTCAAAACAAAAAAGAACATTTATATAAAGATGTTTTTCAAAGGAATATAAAGAGAGATTATGTATACGGTTTGTCTAAGATTCTCTATATATATTCTTATTAAATGTAAAGAAGATAAATAAAATGTTTAACGTGCATCGTATATAATTTTATGAATTGACTACATAAACAAGTTACAATCATAGAGTAGAAATAAGTTACCCAAAACTATCAAATCTCTTAAATTATGAGATTTCCTTCTATAAAAATTATACAAATAAATCTAATTAAACAACTAATAATAAATATAATTGTCCATTAAATTCTAACATTTCAATCTTGGACTTCTCGGACCATACTAGAAGTAACCACGATTCTAAAAATTCAGCTTTTTTTTTCTTTCTAAATCATAAAAATTAAATACAGATTAAAGAATTGAGTAAGTTGACCAAAACTATCAACTCTCTCTTAGTCAAGAGATTTCATTAAAAGAAAGTTACTACAAATAAGTTAAAATTATTAATAAAGACAATTGTATTATTATTAAAAGTTAACTTTCCCTTATAATTCTTCTCCCACACGTGTGTGTATATATATATATATACACACACACACACAAAATAAGTTTTACTTATTTCTCTTCACATTAACACCAATGGCGGAACATGACTTCCCTCAAACATCTTATGCACATCATGGCACAATACCCTATTATTCACAACCTAATACTAAAGGTACTACTTTTACCGGTTAACGTGTTGCAGGATTTCAGCTTCCTTTGTCCACCAACTTCACTGCGGCAGCGGAGGATCCGGCGGCAGAGGAAACTCTCTCTGAAACCCGCACACGCAGCTGCTTATTTGGATGCTTATTTGCGATAATGTTCATCCCTTCAATCATCACTTTTATTTTAGGGGCCTGCCTCACCCCATCACCACCCTATGTCTCCGTAATCTCGGCCTCCACGTCCGTCCACAACGTGACGACCCACTACGTTATAGAAGACTTGAACGTCGGATTCGTGATCCATAGCATCACTAAAAAGGCCCCTTATGGCTTATCTATGAATTCCTCTTGAATGATGTCGTATTACCGCCTTTTGAGCTATGCAGCTAAGACCGCAAAACTGTGTGGTTCAACCTCAAGGACCTACTGGTCCCGATCGACGGGTGGGAGTCCTCGAAAAAGGGCACCGTTCCAACATCCGCGGTGGGGCTTTCAACAGTCAGTTTTAAGATTAAGACTAGAGTTAGTCATAGAGGTATGGGTTGGTCAAAGCAGGAGATTACTATGAAAGCGAATTGTTCTGGAATGACTTTGCGATTTAGTTTCGGTACTTCAAACGCAACACAAACTTAGAATTTCTCTAAGTTCACGGGCTATGGACACCCTCCAACTTTTGGGGGCACTTTGCCTTTTTTTCCTTCCTATGGTCATATGTGTGTTTGGACTCCTAGTTTGGTATATTTTCTCAAATTGTATTTATAAATAGGGGTGGAAAACCCCAGAAAAGGTGTAACATCCTAATTTTTAATTCAATATAATTAGTATAGAAATAGTGAATCAGTGTACCATAACGTAAGTTTGAACTTAATTTAACTATTTTGTAATATTTCCAAATGAGTATTACTTTTAATTATTTTTAATCACTCTTTGTTATTTTAATTGTTATTTTGAATTTTTGAGATAAAACAATTTATCAAATGCCTAATATATCCTTCTTTGAGAATCATGCATTGAGGACATGGTTTTTTTTAAGGAAAGCAACCCCTCCTTTCTTTATTTATTTCCTCTCCTTCTTCTTCCCTCACTCACTCTCTCAGCCTTTCTCTCTCTCTTTCTCTTTCTCTTCTCGTTTCCCTCTCTCTTTCATTTTTTTTTATTTCAAAAATGTTAATCCAAGCTTTGATTCTCAGCAGGTTGGAAGCTAAGAAACACGATCGCATGACCACAAACTCGGATTCAAGCTCAAATTTCAATGTTAATTTAACTTTGTTTTTCAAATTTCAATCTTTTTCTCTAAACTTTCAATTTATTCAAAATGTTATGATTTAAGTTTCTTAAGCTTAGAAAACCTTAAATCTAGGTTAGTAGAACACAAATTTGAGCTTGGTTTGGACAAAATCAAGCTTCATAAACTTTTTCCCCTTTTTTCTCTATTTTTAGATTCCTTTGAAATTTTCTATGTAAAACTTGTTTAAATTTTTTTAAATGTGTTCTATTATGTTTTTCTATCATTTATGAACATTATCCATGCTTGAGAATTAAGAAAACATGTTTCAATTGAGATTTTGATTTTTGAGGAGGCCGAGACTTGAAGTCCGCAAGCCGGACTCATGAGTTCGACATGCTGGATTCATATCATCGGCAGGTCGAACCTAAAAAAGCTTGGTAGGCCAATCCTGCATGGCCAATAGGCCAACCTGTGTAGTTCGATAGGCTAAACCAGGGAATTCAACAGGCCGACCGGCCACAGAAGAAATATTATTTTTCACCCATTTTTATTGTTTTAAACCTAGATTGAGAATTTAAACTTTATAGTATGATTTTACAAATATAAATGGCACACTAGGATACTATGAAATAACTTAATAGTGTAGAATATCTTAAATTAAATATTGATGAACTTAGTTTACATTTAAGATCGTTTGTGGTTCCATGGAACCAACGTATAGCGGGTCAAGACTGCAGTGCTGAGTCACGATGTAGGATGTCGAGGTAAGACTTCTAACCATTTCTTGGTAGCCAGGTTTTTAATGTTTTTGGCCTCAAAGGATTCTTCCAAAACGTTTTCAATAAATGACAAAATGTTTTAAATGTTCTCAAAAGGGGGCTTTGGCCACAAAATGACTTCTTCCAAAACGGTCTCTTTCAAAATTATTTCTTTCAAAGTGATTTCTTACAAAATGATTTCTTTCAAAACGGATTTCAAGGAACAGTTTAGATAAACTTCTTAGTATTTTTCATTACTTTTCTAAGAATAAATGCTTATAATAAATCAAAAAATGCATGTAATTGAAAATACTCGGTAATATAGGATTTAATAATGATAAATACACATAAGGGCATGATGCCATAATCAGAGATCGGGTCATGTAGAGTGCAACCTTGGGAGTAGGTCCCGAAACCCAACTGGGCTACTACGGTGGTGATACTTATAGTTTGCTCGAGAAATACAATACGATTCTTTCTAAACGAGCAAAGAATCATTTTAGTAAGAACGATTTAAATGAATTATTTGTTTATTTACTTATCAAATTATGTCTTCTAGATACTTTTCTGAATGCATATTTTTATATTTAAATTAAGGTTTTCTAAATTCTAGTCCTACGGAGCCTTCTGCTTATATTTTTTTTATCTGTTTTAAAACTTTTCCCCTAGGTGGATTGCAGCTTAGGACCAACTAGTAGGCAATAGGGTAAACACGTGAATTGTAGGAATTTTGTTTAAGTTATTTCTTTATTTGAATCAAGACATATATTATTTAAATTTTTATCTCTCATATTGGATTGTGATTGTAATATTTTATTATCGATACCATGTGTGTGCATTAATGTGGGTCTGATGGGGCCTGGCTTATGTTGGACTGTCTTTAACATTTTGCTTTCTGAGCAGCTGTTTTAAAATTGTAATAATTGTTTTAAAATGTTTTAAACTATCACGTTTTTCAAAAAAAAACTCAAATCATTTAATTGGTGTTTTATTTAAAAATCTACTTTAATTAACTCAATTAATCTACCACATCACTATCTGTACTTCGGGGGGATGATGAAAGGACGTTTGGCTCCCTCATTACTTGTACCTTTAAAAGAATAGTAAAAATTCTTTCTCAAATGAAGCACTAAATATTAATTCCTGGTGTCTCTTATTTTTCTGTATCATAGATGCTCGCTTTATATAAATTCCGTGAAAAGATATGAACTAAATATTGAAACACGTTTCCAAAAAAATACTTGGAAAAAGATTAATAGAGGTAGCTTATAGATCAAAATAAATCTTTAATAAAGGCAGCGCAGTTTATCCTAAAAAAATAATTCAAATTTGGCAGCTAATATTCTGCATCTATAAGAAAAACCAAATAAAGAAGCAGACTTTACTTGGTTTTCTAGTATCTGCACTCGTACCGTCAATGGAAGAAACTAGCTTCCCCAAAACACCTCATGGTCAGCCCTTTTCCAATAAAACAACCTCTAGCAGTAGCATCGTTACCGGTTACCCCATTTCAGGATTTATTCCACCTTCGTCGGCGACAGCAATGAAGGCGGCAAAGTCGGCACCGAAAATAAGAGCCGTTCCCTCTATCTTATTGGGGATAATTCTGCTTATTTTAGCAATTAGCCCTTTAATTTTTCTTTTTATTTTAGGAACTTTCCTCATCCCGCAACTGCCCCATGTCGCAGTTATGACGGGCTCCGCCATCGTCTACAACGTGACCGACAGGTACGTCATCGAGGACTTGGACGTCGGATTCGTCTTCCACAACGAAGCCAAAGAGGGCATCATCTTCAAAAACCTAACTCTGATGACCTATCATGGGAATATTTATGACTGGCAGTGAAGAACGAATCTCTGCCGGTGTGGCTCTACCGCCTTTCAAGCAGGGGAGGAAAGGCCATGACACCGTGTGGGTGAAGGTGAAGGACTTGATGGTGCCGGTCGATGAACGGGAAGATTATTCGGACACGGTGGGGGATTCGGAGATGATTTTAAGCTCAAGGGTAGGGTTAGGTATAAAGGCAAGGCATGGGGAAAGCAGTAAAGTTCCATGTAAGTGGAATGCGATCCGGTTAAGTTCCGAGTAGGCGCCGCCGTGAGGAGACGGGATATGGTTGCAAGTCACTGCCACGTCCAAGGGCTGTGGTACGACCTTAGAAATTTTGCCAAAAATGTGCTTTTTGTTCCTTTGATCTTTTTTGTTTTGGTATGCGTAGCTATGAGTTCAGAAAAACAACTGCAGTGAGTTTTTTTTAAAGCTTTTCTTATTTGGAAATTGAGGCCAAATTTCCCTAAAAAAATTGAGGCCATCTTATGTGGCTGAGGGATGGTGTTCTTCGTGTTGAGATATGATACTAATTGCCGATTCATAGTTAGTATTAGTTTTTTTCTTTTTTTTTTCTTTTTTTAGTATTCGACTCTGATAGCGCACTAATATTGCTTTCTTATAGTGGACAATTGTTATGAATTATGAGAAATACTAACTTTAAACAAAGTTGTTTACCCATTAATTTTTGTTGACGTCTCTAATTCGGATATTTTTGTTAAGTAAACTGATGGATTTTTATCAATCACTCGATAAATCACAGCTTACAAATCGACTAATGAAAAGCGGTAAAGAAACGCCAGCAAACATTAATTGAATTCAATAAAGCGTAGTAATATGTGGCGTGCTTCGTTTCTAATTCAAATCTTCACTCAGAGTAAAGTTGTTAGACGTAAAGATTTAAGCATAGATACGCAATATTTACACAAATAATAGGAGTGCTGAACATTAATTTAGTGAGTATCACAAGAATGTGAAAGAAGAAATTTAATTTAGAAAATTTTTAAGGTTTTTTAGTTTATATTTTTAACAATTAAAATTTTTAAATTATATCCACTTTATAAATTCAAATTAGTTTTAGATATGATAAAATTATCAAAATGCTCAGTACATTATCTACCAAATCTTAATTTTTTTTAGAGAAACAAATCTTAATTACGTAACAAATTTTATTAAAAGTTTTAACAAAAGGAGTTTTTTTGTTAACATTTATAGTTCGGAGAGGACATATATGTATTAGGCCTTAAAATTAAGGGGCAAAGTGTTAAAAGATTATAGTTGAGGGAGAATTTTTATAATTAATTCAAAAATAATAATAAACATGAAGTTTTCCAGAAATGAAAAAGAGAAAATATATTTACATGATCATAAAGCACAACAAACTCCCTGGGGAAAAAAAAAGAAGCAAAACTAACCCTCCCACCAAGGCCGATTTATATTCGCTTTTACTGGACGGATTTACAATTTTTTTAAATTTAATTTGTTTTAACGGATGTACTATGCTTTTAACCCGAAAATATATGGACTTCAGAGATATCTTTAAGTATCTAAATTTCAAATTAAATCCTGCCTTTAAGTAACAAATTCTTTGTTTGCCTCTTTAAGATAAGGCTTGCCAAGACGTTGTTTTTTTTCAATCATAAATATAAATAAATAATAGAAGCCATCAAGTTAGATACGGAATAGGAAACCACTAAACAGTCACAAAAGATGATACAGAAAAACCGAAAAGAAAAATAAAGTCCTAATTCTTTTCTTAAATTGACTAGTATTTTGCTATAAAACTGTAGTAGCCCTAGCCCCTCCATCCACATATACATACTTTTGGCTCGTTCATCTAGCAAAAACAATCAACAAAGTCTACACCACATTCATCAATGGAGAAAAGTTTCTCAACACCGGTATATTCTTCACCTAAAGATGAAGCTCCCGCTGCCGCTGGCCCTGGCCCCGGCCCCGGCCCCGCCACCGTTATTGGTAACCCCGTTTCAGAACCTACATTTTCAAGCCCTATTGCTGCCAATAATGGTCAACCTCCCAAAATAAATTTACTAACTTGTTGCCAGATGCTTGCTATGGCTATTGCCATTTTTGCCGTCTATGCTACTGTTTTCTTATGCATGTTAAGGCTAACTAATCGTCTCACCCCAATGCCAAAAGATCCTCCTTTTGCGGTCCTCACAGCACGTGCTTCCGCCGTCCACAGCCTCTCGGGAAATCTAGTAACGAGCGAGGACTTGGACGTGATCTTCTTCTTTCAAAACCCAAATGATAATGAAGAACATTATTATGATAATGTCAATGTCTTGGCTTTCCATGGGGAAGATGATGATCATCCGATCTCCAACGTCGCCGCTCTACAGACCTCTTCCTTCATCAAAGGCACGACCGCGTGGATTCGGTTGGCAAACGTGACGCTGCCCTTGGATGAATGGGTTTCGGACGATAATGATAATGACAATGATAATGTTGATTATCGAAAATTGGGTGTTTTATATCTCAGGTTTGAGTTGAGGGGCAATATGCATCGATCAAGAAACGGATCAATAGAAATTGTTCCATTACAAGTTGTTTGCCGGCAAGTGAAGGTGCCTTTCTCTTATAACACAACTAGGGAAGTCGATAATCATTTTAATCTTCATCCATGCGAAGCCCTCGGATCCAATTAGGGATTTAATTAGGATCCTTAGCTACTATTAGCTAGGGTTTTGCTTTATTTTTTGTTCCAGAGTGTCTCTTTTCTCTTTTTTTTTTTTTTTAATTGGGAAAGGGTGTTTGTTTTCCCTGTTCTTGGAGCTTTTTTTATGTAAAATTAATTATCTCTTTTTTTCTTTTTTTAAAATATCTCTTCGTTTCTTTTGGAAGAGTCTATAGTATACTGGTGATTGTGTTAATTAAATAGCATCATATTACCATTTTTAATAGAATCCTATTATGAATATATTATTTCTTTTGTTGTTGCTTTGTTGTATTATTTTAGGCCCTTAAAAAATTAAGAAATCGGAGTTAAGAATTTGAACTTTACATCGAGTGGAGTCAAGTGTAGAGGGATATATATATATATATATATATATATATTGGAAAAGAAGTGCACAATTTCATTTAAAAAAAAGAGGTGTGCAAATATAACTAGGTTATGCCTAAAAGAGTTTTTTTTTTCTTTTTTTTTTTTTTAGTAGAACCACAACTTATACAATCAATCAGCAGCCTCAAAAAAACAATGTGTGCAGTTAAATGTTTTTAATTTTAATATTGCAATATCCAACTCCTATCACTATTTGACACCACTTCGAGCATGAAACACCGGTTATTTTAACGGGTATGATTTTTGATAAAATCATATAAATAAATATGTCATTTTAGTATTTTTACTAAGTCTCCGTAGTAAATATTTTAAATCTACCTATCACTCACTTATATCAGCCTTGTTCCACTACATTAATGCTCAATTAAATAGCATCTTTATCATTTGGAGACATAGAATTAATTCACCTCAACTACCAGGGGACATTGATATGTTTTCTCAACCATATTTTTAATGCCTCTTTTATCTTCTTCTACAACATACCCCATTTGTCCCCTCGATTATGTTGACATTATTTGCTAAAAGTCTCCGTGGGAGACATGATAACATTTTCTTTTAATGCTCATTTAATTCTATCCTGCTCCTCAATTAATTTGATGCCTATATATTCAACCATCACCACTCTCTTCTCTAGTTTCTCATTCTCTCCTTTCTCACTTCAATTTCCAACTAAAGACACAAGACATAAAGCTCTCTTTGCAACCATGACAACTATAATTTCCAGCCACG
>CAMOHE010036551.1:0-43116 GCA_946598075.1 Artocarpus hirsutus
TTGCCCCCCCCCCCCCCCCCCCCCCCCCCCCCCCAACCATTGCTTGAGCACAGGAGTGTCATCTATTGCCACCAAAGTGAGTATAGGCAAAAGGCAAAATTCTAGATTTTCTTAGTATCTGGTCATCTTATGGAATAAATTTGATGTACCATTAGGTTGCATTGAGAACAAAACCCATTTTTTAAAGAGAAAACTACATGAAATGTCCTCTTGTAGACATTCCTTATTAAAATTATCTTTCTTTTTTTCACTTTTCAAAGCCACCCCTTCATTTTTTATTTTCTTTTTAATTTAATTTATAATTTGATATTTATGTCCCTAATTATAAACCACATAAAAAAACCTAACCCCTTTGTCTTAGTTCCTCTCTCTCTACTAATTGCCCTTTTTCTCTCCACTTCCCACGGCTACTCATCCTCCTCCGTCAGCTGTCTCCAACCAAAACTCCCCCTCCTCCTCCTCATCATCAGAGCAATACCCCGACGACAGCAGCTTCGACAACAACATCATGATGATTCTCTCTGTCGTCGTTTGCTCTCTAATATGCTCCATAGGGATCAACTACATCATCTACGATGCATTGCGTTACTCAAGCTTCGTCTCCACTTTGTCTTCCTCATCGAAATCAGGATTGGATTTCGGAGCCGCTCATTCATCCATGGTGGCGAATACAAGAGTGAACAAGAAGGCACTGAAGACATTTCTGATGGTGAGCTTTTCATCCTATTTGAACCTCCCTAGACTCGATTGCGAGTGCACGATCTGATTATCAGAGTTCATCGCTAGCTACTGGCTCTGGATATTGCCAAAGTGCAACAATGGATAAGAAGCTAGTCGCCATGAGTTCGAGTTCTATGGCAGATCCGAATTTATTTTGTTCTGTATTTTTTGGATTAAGTTTCCTATCAAACCAAAAAAACAAAAGAAAAAGAAAAAAGAAAATTTTCAACATATCATTGTTGAACATGCTTTGAGATTTGTTTGAGACTAGATTATATGTTGTAGTTTGAGTTTATAGATAGATATAAGATTTTTGTATCTATGTGTGAGGATTTTGTGAACATTTTTTTGTTGTACATTGTGGGAGATTCTACTTTCGAACCTAACAGGTTCCAGGATAGAATCTATCGGGTTCCAAGACTGAACCTTGTAGTTGACATTTTTTTGTTTCAAAGAAAATATGTTAAAAACTGGTAGGTTTCAACTTTGCAACCGACTAAATTACAATCCGACACCCCACATTGGCAACAGAAGACAGTTTGTGCTTTTTTGTTTCAAAAAAAATATATTGAAATCTAGTAAGTTCTAACTTTTTGTTTTAAAAAAATATGTTGGAATGTGATATATTCCAACTTTAAAAGCAACCATGTTGCAACTCAGCATCCCGCACTGGTAATCAGAGACGGTCGGTTCTTTGAAACATATGTTAGAATCTGGTAGGATCAAACTTTGGAACCTACCAAGTTATGATCTAGCACCTACTGAATGCAGTTAGTGTTTGTTTGTTTCAAAAAAAATATAACGGAACCTACTAGGTTATAAATTTGGAACCTACTACGTTATAATCCATTCCCCACGTCAACGACCGGATTAATCTATCACATGAGAGAGTGAAGATGAAGGGTAATTTAGACTTTTTATAAATCACATTTTTAATTAAAAAATAAGGGCAACTTGTGTTGGAATTAAATATGAAACATAGAGGAAGGAATGGATCGTTGACAAATAAAAATTTTTAAAAAAACTTTGCTTATCGGGAATGGCTATATAATTTTAATTAATAATAGAAAGTCTGAAGAATTTTTTACAAACCTCTTGAAGACTTATTAGGATATCCTAGCTTTCCTCTTTAACACCATAATCTTTCAAGCTATGCCTCCACATCAATGGAAAGAAGAGCTGGCGTCAAACTATAAAAATAAATTAATCTTGCACTTTTCTAGATCTGCGATGTGCTCAACACATGAGATAGCAGACTTTTTTTCAGAGAAAAAACTCTTAGTTTTTCTCTCTGGGTATTCTATAGAAAGTTACATAAAAGAAAAAAGGTTCTGAAACAACTGTTATCTCTATCTTTTTATATCTGAGCAGTTAGTTATTTATTTAATTAATTTTAATTTATTTTAAATTTAAAAAAACACCCACCCCTAAACTCTTTAGTGGGTGAATCATACACCCACACTATCAGTTATGTGGGAAGGAGGTGCTTAACGTTTCCTTCTTCTTTTTTTTCAAAATTTTGAATCATATAAACATGATTTTATACAATGTATATATATAATATATATTCGTTTAAGTAAATCAGGTTAACATGATTTTCTTATATCATATATATATAATTAAATCTTATATATATATATATTTAAATTCAAAAATTTATCATATTTATTTAAGTATAGATTTTAAATTAATTAATAATTTAATTTTGTGTCCATGTTGAAAAAAACCAAATGTGGTTCCACCACACATGTGTCATACACAAAATTAAAATTATATTTAAATAATTTTATTATGTGAATATTATCAATTAATTAATTTAAAACATATTTAATTAATTTCTTTAATTAAATATAATCAATTAATTGATTAACTAATGCTCAATTACATGCGACAACATTTATCATATTATATTATGTGTCATATAAAACAGTTTTTTGTGTCACATTAGTATCTCAAATGTGAAATAATTAATTCAGGATTCAATAATTTCAAAATAAATATGTATAATTCATTCTTCTACATTAAATCCAATACAGTGTTATAAAGGTGGCATTAATGACCTATGGACTCATAACCCAAGCTCCAATAAATTTGACAATTAATCAACTCTTTAATTAACATGCCAAATTTATTAGTTTCAGTGTTACTCCACTAAAAAAACTGAAACTAAACTTTTGAGATTATAGTAAAAATTACTCAAAAAAAAATTAGCAAGTAGTCCGTTGATATAATCATTACATATAAATCAGTCCTCCATAAATAGTTCATAATAAGAGCTAGGTTCAATTTTTGTTTACCTCTCTTATTATATCTTTATTCTTGAGTTTCAATAATTCTCTAATGAATAGTTAATTCATAATCTTATTATGAACGAGCACTCTACTGTTCAAATCTAAAATCATCACTCAAGAAAGCTATTTTTTTAACTTCCATAAGGAAGGAATGGATTCTATTTTTGTATAATATTATCCCCAGCCATTTATTCCATCATGTTTCCAAGATGCTAAGTTATGATCTGTATAATATAATTACCAACCATGCTAGCCATGCTTCCAAGATGCAATTCAAAAACCATAATATCATAATAGGAGTATAATAAATACTCAAAATTAAAACTGTCATATATATAATCATCATGTTGATAAATTTGAATACTTTATTTGTAACAAATGATTATTAGATATTCAAAATTTATCTAGTCTAATTCTATATAATCTCATTATATAAAGTACCTCTGATTTAATGTCTCTACATTAATACCTGGATAAGATTATATCATTTAAATGAGATCGGACCGTATTTGTAATATTCAATTAAAGGTCCCAAACTTTAATTAATTATTATAGAACTGTTTAGATTATTATATATAAATTTTATCTATAAGCATATAACACTTATATGCTATATTTATAGTTACATAAATAATCATGAAAATTTTTTTATGTTTATTAAAGTATTCATATTGCATATAAGCAACCAAATCATTACAAATATCATTTTATTTATTTATTAACAATATGCACAATGTCATTGCTTATAAGGCACCAATCCCAATAACTTGGACTTTTAATAAATCTTTTTTCTATTAAAAGGGTAATTTTAAAACAATCCTTTTAAAAGAACAATCCTAAAAAGATACTTTTTAAGGAGCATCCTTATAAGTTGTTTTTTAAAACAAATGGGGCACATTCCTTGTACTGGGGACTCATAGTACAGGAGACCCAAAAAGCCATGGTGTGAAAAATGGAGTCAAATAGGCCATCTTTTGTTGTATGTTGAAAGTTCTCAGTGGGCTCAGGCTCAGAGGCCATGTGATAAGCGGACATTATTGAGAGAGGATTATAGTCCACAATTTGGTCCATATATCAGCGCTACATCCCATCACGTTTAAGGATATGTTTGTTGGGCACGCGAGCTCGTAATAGTGTGGTTTTGACTTTAAAGTTTAAACTGAATCTATGCCTCTTAAATAATAATTTTTAATTGACATTTAAAATGTAAATGTTTAAAATGAGAATAAAACTCAAAGAATTGATATTTAAAAATTTATAGTTTATAAAGAAAAATGAGAATGAAAAGGATTTTTAATATAGAAAATTGTTTAAAATGGTTAAAACTTAACGGGGTCAACTTCTCGAAACTAACAATTTAACTCATTTTAAACTATCCTCACCACTTTGAACTATTTGTTCATTACGCCACTTTGAACTATCCTCAAAAATGACACATAAATCTCTCTGTTTTTTTTTTCCCTTTAAGCGTATGTTTCAATTTTTCAGCCTAAATGACGATTGAAAACAATTTCATGCTTTAAATATTTGTAACTTTTTTTTTGCTCAAACGTCTCAGATAATTTTTTTTTTCAACAGAAATAGGATACACGTGATATATGTGTGCACCTTAAAATTAGTTCTACGGTCAAGTTTATTGGAGTAACTAGTCTTTAGGAGCTGACTATCTAAGATATTACACATTCAGATTAGAACAAATGGAATTTGGAAAAATGATGTGCAATGATTATGTAAAGAATACAATAGTGCAAGCAAGGCAAAAGTTGATTTTTTTTCAATTCATCAAAAACATTTGAATTTTTTTTGAACTTTCATTGCATTGTGCCATAGTCCAACTTGGGTAATTTAATTGGGAAAAAGGTCACAATTGCTGAGGGATTTAAGGAAAGCTATTGTTTGTGACGTTCGCTATTTATCTAAGGATGAGAACACTTCAATAGTCATAATGAGAAATTGGCCTGTGTCTTCACTTTACAACCAAAAGCATTATTCATAACCATTCTCTCTCTCTCTCTCTCTCTCTCTCTCTCTCTCTCTCTCTCTCTATTTATATATATAAGCTGCAGGGTCAAATTATAGTTGGGTGGATTGGAAAGTAATGCAATTGATTAAAAGGGATTTAAAAGCTACATTACACTTGTCCATCCCCACCAACCAGACAAAGCCAAACATTTCTAATGCAAGGCTGCAAGAAAAAAAGAGACAAACAGATAAGGTTTCGATATAAAACCACAAAATTTTGATGGACAATAATTTTGTTTCAGCTTTTGGTGTGGGGGACAGAAAGGACATTGATTTCTCTTTTATGCTTTTGGGTTGGCAGGGATTGTGAAGTTGGTCCAGTATATGTCAGCCTTATATCCATCTACCTTAAAACTCAACTGCTTATTTCCACAATAATAATAACAACAACAACACTAAACTCAACTGCTAATGATAAAAGTATGTTTTGAGTAACGTATCCAATAAATAGGTATGTATGTATGTCTTGTACAACTGATTCTGTACAACTTTATCATTTAAAGGTATTATAATGATTAAGAAACTCTACACTAAAGAAAAGTAATCATCAAATAAAAAAAATCTTAGATTGCTAGATAAGCAATGTAAAAAATATATAATATAGAAAAAGCTAAAGTAGAGTCAATGAAAAATCACTTCAGCTTCAGATTGTCCAACTTTTATCTCAGCGGATGCGGTTCAGATGGGCAAACGGCTCCGGACTTTCTTTCTCTACTCGTTTAGCAACCTCTGGCGTCCCAAACACATTCCAAAACCGCAATGTCTCGTCCCCGGCAGCTGATGCCACGGTTCTTCCATCGGGGCTCTGAAGAAAGAGAGAGAGAGAGAGAGTTAGCAAAACTGTTACAAGATCAAAAAGGCCTAGACAATTTTTTTTTTTTTTTTCTAATTTAACAATTTGTTGAGTTTATAACTAAGTTGAGAACTTCCAACTGACTAAACTAAATATGTACCTGAGCCATGAATAGGACTCTGGACGTGTGTCCACTAAGCTCAGCCATCTTTCTCATAGAAGGGTACTTCCAAAGAATAAGCTGATTGTGATTGAAACCATGGGAACTGAGCAACTCCCGCTCGTTCTTGTTCCATTGCAAGGCGCACACTTGTGAGCCAGTATTAACCGAGTTCAAGCACATTCCAGTACTTGTGTTCCAAAACTTTATGCACTGGTCAGCCTCACCTCCCCCAGAAGCCAGCAAATTCCCCTGAAATGGACACCAAGCCAGGGCCCTCACCGCAGCATTGTGGTCCTCAAGCCTGTGAAGCCACTGTGATGGTGAATTCGACGAGGCTGCAGACCTGTCCCATATGAAGACAAGATTGTCGTTCCCACCGCTAGCTAATTGTTGTCCTGAAGCTGACCATTTCAGTCCACAGACCTCCAAGTGGTGGCCCCTGTAAGTTCCCGCAATGTGTGATCTTACCCTCACATCATTGTTGATGATTCTGCCTTCCATTCCTCCTGTTGTGAGAATGTGACTGTTCCAAGCCAATGCTCCTACTCTCGCCCGGTGGCCATCTCTCAGTGTTCTAAGCTGCAAACCAAGAAAGCAAATATCAGCAACTTTGTTCGCAATGAGAACAATGACAATGGAAAATAGAAAATGGCTGACAAACCTGTCTATGGGAGACGCAATCCCAAAGCTGAACATGGGAATTGTTCAAGCCTAAAGCAATATGCCTCCCATCAATAGCCCAGCTCACGCTAGTTACAGGGCCATCTTCCGCATCAACTGTGATGAGCTCCGATGTCGTTCCATCCGAAGCATTCCAGAGGTACACTGTGTCTCCTAGAGCTATAGCAAGGACGTTATTACTGCCCCAATCTAGCAAATTCATGTAAAAATCATCTATAACATCTGGAGCATCCAATGTCCTCTCACAGCTCTGCGAAATCAATTTGGACAAATTAACAAAAAACAATTTTTCTATATACCCAAACAAAACACAAATTTTAGTCCAGTAAATTATACCTGTGGGATAAATCGTTGGGGCTTGATTGGTTTGGACTGTTCTTTAGATGGCGAAAACATGGAATAAGGAATTGGTTCCACTGGAATTGGGGGCTTATTCTTGAAAGTCAAGATTCGAGTCCGGTTCATGTTGAAGGCCTCGGTGAGTCTCTTTTGGTAGGCCTCACTTGATGGAGAAGCACCCATCGTCGAATTCTCTTTGCCCTTCTTGCCGCCCGTTATCATAAAATGCGCATAATCAAGATCCATAGCCGCGCGATTTGGTATGAATCTGTCCAACTGTTTGAAGAATTAAGAAAAAATTTGAATCAGGAAAACATCAGTACAAATAAAGCTCCATTAATTGTTCCCATAAAATATGCAAAAAAAATGTAAAAATATTTCTCAATTACGCTGATGAGCTGATTAAAATTTTGAAATCTGCAAAGTGCTATTTTTTATATTTCTTTGTTCCTCAGTTTTCTTGAAAAAAAAAACCCTAATTTTTTCAACTTTAAGATTGCGAAGAAATTTCGCATAAGAAAAACAACGGTCCAAGACACATCAAAGCACCATTAGGATTCCGAGGAAGTGCAAGAACAAAAAATTGAAAAAATAAATAAATAAATAAATAAAGGAAAAATTCTGTTTCCGTTCCACAACGGTAAAATAAAAAACAAAGCAGAGAATTTCTTTTAATTTTCTACCGTTCCTCAATTTTCTTTTAAAAAAACCCTAAACCCATAGAAATTTTGAAAACAAAATTACAAATTGAAAGCAAAATTAAACCTAAAAGCATCAAAATTAGGAAAATTCACTTACGTTTTCCGAAGATTTCCTTCTCCGAATAAACTGGTCCCCAAGAGGAAGCCGAGATCTGAACTTTCCCGAAGAACTCCTCGATCCCGAATCCATGATCGCACACAGAGAGGAAAAAAAAGGAAAACCTAAAGATTAACCCTGGAAAAAAAAAACGATATCCGAAATCAAAACAGAGAAAAATTCTTGCAAAACAGAAAATACAGAGAGAGATCAAAGATTGGAATTTTGATGAATTTCTCAAAGAGCGTTTCGGATTGCGATTCTTGATCTTCTGAGCGAGAGAGATTTTTCTGTTTCTTCTTTTTTTCTTGCAGAATTTGAGAATATTTTTTTCGTTCACAGAAAATGCGTTGAGAGAGGTTTTACTGTGGACGACGAAAGAGGCCTTTATATAGGAAGGAGATTTCTTTGAACTCTTTTTCTTGGAGGCGAAGGGATTTCCAACGGCTACTTTTGTATCAACGGTTGGCTAATGCAGTGAAGACGAAATTACAAAATTACCCTTGATTTTCACTTCTACCTGTGCTATATATGGGTATTTTGGTAATTAAAGTAAAACCATATGCGGGAATTTCGCGCTAAATAAGTACAGGAGGAATGTGGAGGACAATTCTTGGCGATAATTTTCTATTTTTTGGGCCATGATTTTCTCTTTTTTTTTTAAGTACCCCGGGCATGATTTATTTCTTTTTTTTAGAAAAATTTGAAAAAAAAGAAATTATTCTCAAAAAAGAAGTAAATCATGGGAAAAAAAATCTAACAAAAAACAGGAAAATCAATTTGTGTGCTAAAAAGTCATTTATGGCCAATTAGTTGTGATTCTGTGACGTGGAATATGTACGGAGGTTCGTACCATAACGAAGTAATTATTTTTTTATTATTGCTTTGTACAGACTATTCGTCTCATATTTATGAGAATAAGTCATGCCCGAAGTCGTTACTTTAACTATAAGATTAGGATAGCGACCGGAGAAATAGCATTCTTAATTACCAAATTTGGAGCATCTTTTAAATAAAAGCGTATTCGAATGCCTATTTGCTATGTTCTTTCCAAAAAAAAAAATACCTATTTTAAATTTGAACCCCGTAGCCCAAAGGGAGAGAGTCATTGATTGTAAAGTAATTCATAAAAAGGTCAATAAAAAAATACTTTCTAACTTAGAAACATACTGTTTTCAAACATAGTTTTTACCCTGTTGTTTTTATTTTTTTTGTCCTCTTAGTTGTCCCCTCACTATTTATTCGACACATCATTTAAATTTAACAACCGAAAAACATATATAGGACCGAAATAGTAAAAGTAATTATACATTTGAAACTTACTTAAATGTTAAGATTTAAGAAGGACAACCAAAGGGACAAGAAATTAAGATAACAGATCTTGATTTCTTCAAGTGATAGAGACGACTACAACCTTAACTGTAACAAAACCAGAAAGGTTAATTTCAACTGAGGATAATGTCAACAATATTTTGTGGATAATTATAAAACTTAAAATGGAAGCCAAAGTAAGATGAGTGTTTTTCAAACAAAAATTGGAAAGTAACAATCGATTGACCAAATGAAAGATTAAGAAAAAAAAAAGAAAAAAGATCATCTAGTGCATGCTTGTTGCCCATAAGATGAAGAATTGTTGGTGGGGATTAAGGATCAGAGGACCTTTCACAGCCTTTACTGATTTTATGTAAGATAACTATTAAGCTGCGTGTGTATATATGCATAAAAACACATATGTGTGTGTATATATATATATGTCTTCCTAGAAAGCAGAACCACCACCGGACAAAGTAGGCAAACCTTTTTTTTCTTTTAATTTTATAGGTATAATTGATATTCTATTCCTTTTAAATTGTTTTTTACACCTCTTAAAATACATCTCTTTTTTCATTTTATCTTATTAGTTCTGTCACGTTTTATTTTGACAATTTTTTTAGCTACACCCCTTTCTACCTAGATATATATTATAGACGCTCGTGTACGTGAGATTAAGATTTTTTTTTTTTTTCAGATATGTGAGATTGAGAACCAATTAAGATAAATTTGAGAAGATTTTTTTTTTTTTTTGAGAAATTTTCAGACGACTTTTTTTTATTATGTTTTTCGTAATTTACGACAAGAAGGAAAGTACCAAACAACGAATTAGTAAGAAAGTTTTTTTTTTTTTTTACTACTCTTGAGCAAAAAAAAAAAAAGAGGAAAGTTTATTTTTTCTACGTATAGACTACTAATATCTTTATTTATTTAATTTGAGATCGTAATCGGTATTCCAATCAAGAAAATGAGGAAAGAAAAAAAAAAGGTTTTCGTGTACTAATCCTTTTTCAATTGGATTTTAGTTTAAAAAATCAACTTTGCTTTTCTAGAAAAAGAAAAAAGGAAAGGAAAAGAAAAGCAAATGAAATCAACTTGGAATTTAGGACGATTGGTATTCTCTTTCAACTAAAATTTTTAGTTGTTACAGTTATAAAGCTCTTACATGCTACAGGTTAAGAAAAAATAAATTATAATATAAAGTTTTTACACATTATAGTGATTTTTAACTAAAGTTGTTTCATACAATTGATTTGAATCAATACTCCTAAACAATGATGAAAATGTTAGTATTAGTAGAAATATCAATATTTTATTTTTACATAAATTTCAAACAAATTATCGATATCAGTGAAAATTTTCTCAAAAAATGAAAATTTGTATTGAATACAAGTCTAATATTTTAGTAAACAATAAACATAAGAAAAATATAAACAAACACCATTTATGTATAAAAAATTCATGCATATTAAATAATTGTTAATACCAAAAGGAAAATCTATAAGGCTCAAACATAGTTAATATTTCATATTGATTCAAATAATATTAGTGCCATAATAAGTTATTTTGAATATTGATGAATATGATTATGAACATGTCACATATAGGTTTATTGATTCTTCTCACTGTATGTCCATGAGTGGGAAATTATAAATTCTCCTAATTATTTGTATGAGATGGAAGTTGTATACCTGAATGAGGATAATTGAAAATTCTATAAACCTCATAGAGTATAATATATTATAAATTATTTAGAGTCAAAAAACATTGAAATTTATAGTTTACGATATAACCGAAATCTTGTTGAAATTTCTCCAAAATTTTATACAAATTACACTACAAATTTCTCAATATCGATATTTGTACTGATAACCAATGATATTTTTTTTTTTTTTTTGATATTTTGTCCAAACAAATTTTACAACAGAAAGATATTTCAATACCTTAAGAAAACCAAAAATTTCCTCCAAATTTCATATTTGCGACCTCGCTCCCAAACGCAAGAATGGCAATATTCTAGAAGTCTGAATCTCAAAGTTAGAAACATGCGTTATGAAGGTGTCAACGGGGGCTTTGAAAATAAAAAAGCATGTAATCCATTGGAATGGTTTTTTTTTTATTTTTTCTTTTTTGATAATTTCATTGAAATGCTTTAATAGACATAAATTTTGGTCGAAATGAGTGCAAAATATTTGACCAATGGTGTATGAATATTGGTCTATAAGTGCAACATATTTGACCAAGCGTGAGTATCATGAAGTGAAAATGGCATGTAAGGCGTTGGAATGAATTAAATATGTTTTATAATCAGATGGGAAAAAGTTGCAAAAATATTTGGACCAAAAGTGGGTCCAATTGACCTTTTTTTAAGTTTCCCCTATTCGTGACTTTTTTGCATCTTGATAAAGAAGAGCCTCTTACTTCCCCCTGCCCCACCCAAAAAAAAAAAAAAGGGAGAGAGTGGTAGCTTTCTTTTGCCTTTTTCTCAAGGGAATTTTTATATGAAAAAAGACAATTATGTTACACCAAATTTATTTTAACCGTTAAATTAAGAATGTAATAATAACCGTTAAATTAAAATTGTAATTGTTTGATTTACAACAAATCGTGTTAAAATTTACTGTGTAACAATATAATTCATTTTTAATTGTAAATTAAATTATTAAAATATCAATCTGATAGCTCAAACATTTATGTTTTCATTGATAGATTAAAACTGTCTTTTTCATAGTAAAAAATTCCTTTTAAAAAAGAAATTTAAAAAAGAGGAACATTTGTCCCTACCTTCTTCCCACAATGAATAAAGATCTCCCACTGTCCATTCCTTGCCTAAGTTTGTACTTTGTACGACAATCTATTGAAATAAACTCTTTTTTTAAAAAAATTAAAATAATTGAAATATAAACATTTTCGTTACAAAATTGTGTATATCAATTGCCTTTAATCTAAAAAATACAGCGCCAGCAATCTAGAATCGATTGCTTGAAAATCATATTTTATGTTCTTCTTTTCCTTTTTTAGAAATGTTCAACTCATGGCAAGCACTCATGTCAAGAGAGATGTACTTTGTCCTATTATGTTATTTTGAAGGGTTTTTTTTTTTTTTTTTTTTGACTTAGGATAAAAGGTTTCAACTTTTTATTTTGAGGTAGAATCGGATATAATTTTACTGCTAAATTCTAGCTGCAATTATATCCTATTTTTCTCATACATGTTAAGAAGAGCTTCATTAAAATAAATAAATAAAGAGATATGTACCAAAAATTGAAGATATCTACATGCAATATCAAAAACATGTTATGCGTTCCAAAACACTTCCATATATCATTACTTGTTAATATCGTGTTACACGCGTAACAGTAAATTCACACTAATTATATTATAAAGTGTAAAATCTTGATTTTAAAAAATTACCTAAAGAATTTAAAATCCTACGAATATCATTACTTATTAATTGTCAGATAAAGAAGTTTATATAATTACGGAAAATTTTCAAAAATTAAAAACACAGAAAATTGCAGGTGATGGCATAACACAACTGCTGCAAAGTTTGAACTCGCGATTAAGGGGGAAAAAAAAGAACAATGAAATAAACGGTGAAAAATGTCAAGAAAAGGGCTAGAGTTTAAAAGGTCACATTTCATTATCCTCATTATTATTATTATTATTTGGTAGAAACATTCACATTCTTTAGTTTAGAATCCGGATAATATTCTTCTTTCTTTTTTATTTTTTTGAAATGTTTTTCTATCTTTCCATTTCACCGAGAAAATATTCTTCTACTTGATTTAGAAATGATATAAGAAATTAATCCCAAAAATAAAAGGAAGTCAAAATCCATTGATCTAAATATTAGTGATTGATTTATTAGTTTGTCCTTTATAGGTTTGTTTTCTTATCCCCCCAACAGTTGGATAATGTAAAGGCGTTGCCCAATCAATTTTACTGTAAAAAAAAGGTTTAAATAATAAAAAAACAATTAATTTATCAGTTGTAAATCATTAAGTTACATTATAATTACAATTTAAAAATCAAAATTATATTTAAGTATCTAAACTAAGAAAAGAGTCACAAAAATTTAATCATCCTTTTTTTGCTAGCAATTTAATTATTCTTTTGCTTCCTTGTTGTCTTACTCTCTTGGTTCCTCTAGACATCAAAATACCACTTTAACATCACTTGGGATTTGTTCTCCTTTATTTGTTGTTTTTATTTTGATCCTATAAAGGTAATGATATTTTTGCTGTTTTTATAGTGTTTTTGTTTTAATCAATAATGACAAAGGTTGTCTCCCACTCTGTGAGAATGACTGTGTGTCTTGCCCAATGAATTTGTTTCTTCCCGGTGTTGTGCGTGAACTTAGTTTCATAAGTCTCTTCATCTCGCTTGAACAAAAGTTTCCATCAACTGTAAAAACATGTTATTAAAAGAGTCATATATGCTTGAAATTTAGCGGACCTATTTTATTTTCCGTCTTCAAAATGTAATTCTCATTCCTCTTTTCGTTTTCATTCAAAATTACGGATTGATTTATAGGGTTTAACGAACTCAATTTCAACTCATCAGTTTTAACCGAAACAATATAAGATAAAAATATACTATAATGTAAAGCTCTTATATACTACAGTACTTTCAATTCTAACTTTCAGTTTCAACTCATCTCTTAAGGTTTTCCCAAACACCTTTTTAGTTCACGTTAGAGTCAGTTTTCTTGTATGTTAAGGCTATTTATGTGTTAAAATTTACAATTTTCTATCCTAATATCAGATTTTTCATTACAAAAAAAAAAAAAAAACGTTGTAATTTAAAGAGCAGAATTTGAGTATTATCTATTACAAGATTCTCTTAAAAAAAATAATAATAAACGCTGTAATTAGTTATTTGTAAAATCCGACATCCTTAACCGCCAACAGGAATTCCAGGTTAACTCTTTACGAAAATACACCGAACCCCTCTCTCTCTCTCTCTCTCTCTCTTCTTTCCTTTTTTATTATTATTTTTTTCCCAAAATCTTTTTCTCTCTCCGTCCTTTTCTTTTTTCAAAAACAAAAAAATAATAATAATAATAAAATAATGTTTTGTCCGAAATCCCCCTTTCTCTCTCTTCTCCATCGTCTGAGAATTTCCCTTTCTCTCTCATCAAATCAAACCACATTGCGATATCGAGCGACAGGCAAAAAGAGAGAAACTTCTTTTTGAAAGGAATACATAAATAAAAACAAAACAAAACAAAAATTTAGGGTTTCCAAATCCTCTCCATTCTCTCTCTTCCTCTTTGATTTTCCTTCCCTCCAAACACCCGCCAAAGTTTTGTTCTTCTTCTTCTTCTTTTTTCCCCCGAGAAAAAGGAGAGGGAAAGCCTTTAACAGCTGCGTTTTGGCTCGGTGGTTTCTTTTTCAGTTTTATTTTCCCTCTTTTTTCTTTTTTTTTTTTCTTCTTCGGATCCTGAGCTTTCTCGGGAGAGCTACTGCTTTTCCCGGGAAAATTTCCGAGCCCAACCTCCAGCTGTCGACGACCTTTTCTGGTTCTTGGTTCTCAAAGGTGAGGAAAATTTTTCTGTTTCATGGCTCTAGCCATTTTTAATATTTTTCTCGGAAAATTTTTCATGCAAAGGATTCATCTTTTTCGCCTTGAGGACTCTTTCCGAGTCAATTTCGCCGAGCAATGATGGTTTTTGTGCGAATTTATTGTGGTTTACTTTTGCCATCCTTATTCCGCCAAAAATAAAGTTTCTTCCTTGTTTCTTTCGTCCTTCCTTTTTTTTTTTTTGCTGTTATTTGCGATTAAGTTTTCTTATTCGTTATTCTATTTTTGTTTAGGAGTTTTACATTTGATTTCTTCTGAGAGGAACAATAATTGGTTGGTGGGAGTGAAGAAAGGAGGGAAATCGTTTTCAGATTCTTTAAGAGAGAGAGAGATTTGGAGCTCCAATCGTTTGATATCGGTTTGTTTGAATTTGAATGATAATTGGTTTATGGATTTGGAAGCGCTTCCATCTTCTAGGGATTTGGTGAAATGTTGTAACTGCAGCTGTAGCTGTTCGTCAATAAGTGGTACTTCGGGATCTTGGTTTAGGTCCGTGAAGCGAAAATACGATGAGTTTGAGGATGGAAATCGGTTCTCCATTCCGGGGTTTGAGAATTTTCCTGTTGCTCGAGTTGAATTTGAGAACGAATGTATTGCACTGCGGGAGATGGTTGGTAACCAGCAGCAATCAATACAAGATTTGTATACAGAATTGGAAGAGGAGAGAAATGCTGCCTCATCAGCCGCAAACGAGGCCATGTCTATGATACTAAGGTTGCAGAGGGAGAAGGCGGAAATCCAAATGGAGGCCCGGCAGTTCAAGCGCTTTGCAGAGGAGAAGATGGAACATGACCAGCAAGAGCTTTTGGCATTGGAAGATTTGTTGTATAAGAGAGAGCAGGTGATTCAGGCGCTCACATGTGAAGTGCAGGCATATAAGCATCGGATGCTAAGTTATGGACTCACAGAGGCAGAGGCGGAGGGCGAGAAGGGTATGTTTAGTCGTAACAACAGCATGTTGGAATTTGAAGCTCAACATGAAATTCCAGCGTTTGAATACCCACCTTTGAAATGCAATCTCAATGAGAACCAGGGCGCTTTTGAGGGCGATGATGATGATGTTGTTGAAGATGTTGAGAAATATGCATTTGGCGAGACACCATGTGGTAGAGATCACTTGAAGAATTTGGAGCATAGGATTAGCCAGATGGAGAGATGTCCAAGCAACAGTCAACTTGATGGAGATTTTTCAGGTTCCAAGAATATTTTAGAGAAGGTGATAGTTGGCCACTCTCCTAGGCGATCAAGGCATTCGAGGAAATACTCAAGTGATTCGCCTTCCTTTAGAGCAATGGCCAGAGAAAGTGGCACAGAATTCAACGGCGAATCTCCTAGGTTCAACACTAGTTTCAAGAAGACTGATTACGTTTCACAATCAGAGGACTCTAAAACGAGGAAGGGAGATAACGCATCAGAAGTTGGAGATGACATGAACGACAGGATTTATACCATTGACTCTGTCCATAATGGGGTGCCTTATAATGGTAATGCGGAACTTAAAGCCGGATTTGGGATTGGTGAGGATAACATCAGCACTCCCAGAGGGCCATTGCATCAAGGTGGTGATGTGGATCCAGAAATTAAGAAGCTCTATATGAGGCTTCAGGCACTTGAGGCTGACAGGGAATCAATGAGGCAGGCAATTGTTTCAATGCGAACGGATAAAGCACAGCTGGTATTGTTGAAAGAAATAGCACAACAGTTGTGTAAGGATGCGTCACCAGAAAGACAAATTGCAGCAAGGAAGCCATCTATTCTTGGAAGCTTTTCCTTCCTTTCGGTTTTTAAGGTACTTTTTTTTATACATAAATATGGAATCTCGATTAGTTTTTATGGCAGATAATGATGTGGACATTCAATAATTTCATCCTCTAATTAAAAGCGCAAAAATGATGAATCAGTGTATTATTTCCACATCATTCTTTTATCATCTTTGCTTCTTTTGTGCTCTGGAAATTTGTATCTTACCCCATGACAAGATTAATTGACTATGGTTTATTCTAGTTTCCATATCTGGTTTTTCTCTATGCCATAGTGCTTACAGTTATTTTTTTCTATACATATGATGAGCTTCTTTAAAAAGTACTTCCCTAACTTGCTACCGTTCGGCAGTCTTTTGTCAAAATGGGCCACCTTCTCTCTCTACTTGCTACTTATAATGCTTATTCCTTATCTTAATTTTGACTGATCTTCTTCATTTTTGAATGGTAGTAAAGCGTCAAGCCTTTTAGCATCTTTTTTGCTTAACTGACTGTTTCTTCCTTGGTCTTTGGTCTTCAGTGGGTTATGTCCTTTGTTTTCTGGAGAAAGAAAGCTCGTCGAAGCAAGTAAGTACTCATAAGCCATGACATAATAGCAAAACTGTTGGCCTTAATGTAACAACTTTCATAATTAATTTAATGGTTTTTCCCCTTTCCGTAGTCTTCTTTGTCCCTTTATGATGGTTACATCAGTGATGTCCTTGAATAAGTCGATCAACAACAATGATTTAGCACTGTAATAAAACAATACCTCGTAGGAGAGAGCAGATTATGTTCGGTTTTAAGTCTAAAACGGGGATGGGTAACTTCCCGGAAGAGGTGAAAGAGTTTTGCCTTGGAAAACAGAAACAAAAATCTAGATAAATCTCGTGATATTTATTCAGTACTTGATTAGTTTTTTCTTGTTAATTACTTTTTCCCCCTTTGAAGAGTTACATGAAAATGAGTCCTTTTTAATACTATTTTGTAGACATTTAGAACATCAATTGCACTGTCTCTTTGTGTAGGCATCTTATCGTTGTTGTATTCCTATTCTATTCGTCATACAACTGCAGGTACTTGTTTGGGCTATCGGCCAACAGTGTGGGTTTGCTGATGCTTCTCGACAAGGGACCACGGACGAGGCACTGGAGATGTCTTACAAGTACTCAAGTGTAAAATTAGTCACCGATCAACCATGCGCATTTGAAGCCGTCTGCTGAAATACGTGACGTCGATTGGATTCGGATCACATTGCTGCAGATTTTTCATTCTTTTTCTTTTGTTTTCTTGGGATTGTTTGTTGCATCAAATACGGGTGCCTTTGTGCAAAAGTTCTTTGGTTTGATTGATATTTCTTGGGTTTGAAATGAATGTATGTTGTTGCCAGTTGACCTGTAAATCATGCCTGCGGTTGCGAACTATAGTAGGTATGCTGTTTGCTCATATAGGTGATTGGAATTTATCAACTCAAGCTACACTTCTCCTGTATATTACAAATTTGCAATGCATATTCTTTTCTCTTTTCGATGCCTTTAATTGTGTGTGTAAACGACCATTTCCATTGTTGTCGTTTATGTCTTTTGAATGTGTCGGAAATATCCAAAGCCCACTTGACAGGCTGTGGGTTAAAATAGTTGGACCTGCCAATATAATATTAGGTTGTGGTGTGTTGCTATTGATTGACTACGACCAATTCTGGTACCAGAGCAACAAAGTTCGGCACGTTGTGTTTGTACATTTCCTTTTCTTTTCTTTTTTTTCCTTTTTTTTGGGATTTATTTTATTTTATTTCTTATTCATGTATACGTGAATTTCTTCTCTTTTTGGCTTGAAAAATGACAAATTATCACATAAATCTCAGAATCCGTCTAAAAGATAGTTGGAAGGTTTGAGGAAGTACTTGTACCACTAGAACCTCTATCTGGCCCCTTCTGTATAAAATCAAGAATGAATTTTGGTGTACCCTTTTTGTCTGAATTTTGATGGTCTTTGTTTTTCCCCCCCTTTGTAATCTTTAGAATCTGCCAAACTATGGAGGAGTTCAGAAACTTCTGAGTTTCTGGCGTTATTCCAAAAGGGCAGGGGGTAAGAGAAGAAACTGTCCAATTAATGAGTAAAAGAGAAGAAACTTTCCGACACTAGTTTTTGGACAAACTAAATCATTACTTTTAGTGATAAATCACCATGTATTAATTAAAGAAAACTAATGCTTAACAAAGGAGTGAAAAAAAAAATGCAGGTCCTATTTTGCGACTTGACAATTTTAGTATATCGTCATATGTGTAATGATTGTATTGTCAATGGTGTTTCGATGGTCAATCTTCCACGGGATTTGAATTTGATAACATCATCTTAATGTTGATGAGGTGCAACAAGGAATACAGTCATACACCAATGCATCACTTACTACAATATTCTTTTTATATTTAGTGGTATGTGTGACACCATGCCGTGATCTGATGAACTAATTTTGTTGTTATCATCTGATGAACTAATCTGGTTCTAGAATGAGGAAACTTAAACTTAGCCCCTAATGAACGCATCTAATCCACTAATAGAGGTGTAAATCTCAATGCGACATTAAAAATTTTACCATGGTATACATTATTTCAAAAGAATACTTTTGCTTTTTCAAAAAGAGAAGGTTGGCTTTAAGCCACCAAGGAATTTGTGATGCAATTAATTTTGTTTTTTCGAATTTTCTACCTTATCTTATGACAACCCGTCATCTTTTAGATCGTACCTTACTACTTTTCTTACTTACATAGCTATAGAAATCTTGGAATAATTTTTTTTTCTTTTTACAGTAAAGTAATAATACACATATATACATACAAACCTCTTATATATATATATATATATATATATTTAACATAACATCTCTCAAAAGACTTTCATCTTACTTGTACTACATTATAATTTATATTTAATACTTAATCTGTGACAAGTTCCAAGTATATTTATTATAAATGTAGAGCGAAAGCATTCCAATGGCGGTATCCATAAGCTGGTCTACACATTGTTCATGTTCAGCCGCCAGCTCATCAGTGAATTCACTTTGACCTTTTAGCTGCATTACCTACAGCATGAAATAATTAGATGCGCTAATGCTTAATAAGTTCAAACATAACCCACATGCATAACCTACTAGTATGTATGATCCATTTATGCTTATTTATGAACATTCATTATTTTCTTCATAATTTAACCTTTGACTAGGGCCCAAGTGTTCGTACCATATGCGCACGTGAGTCATCGTAACACCGAGACCAAAACATAACTTAAAACTCCTCTTGAGTCGAGTGCTAGTACGACACTTCTCTTTTTGTCCGATGATTCAATTACCAGTTTGTTAATTAAGGTTACCATATCGTGCATGATGATCTATCTATTTACAATATATGCACACCATTCTCATTTCATTAAATTTATTAACTACATAAATACATTTATATAACTACTTTTTCCAATAATTCTCTATCCCATACTATAGGTGGGGTTCAACTTTTTTGAGTGTGCTACAGCGTAGGCTGACTTCAAGTTCCTCAGCTAGTCACCTAGTGTCCTATTTGGCCAATTGTATTATTATCAACCAAATTATCTCTATTCATCTATGTGTCGATAAAATGTGTTCGTCTATTACTAAATCGGGTCATTATTCGGTTTAGGAACTCTAATCACAAAGAGTTTGATTCCTCTTGGTTCATGTTGCCTTATCATTTCTAATGAAAAAGGAAAAATTTTTACTAAAGCCATTTTTCCTATTTTGGACTTTTTGGGATCCGTTCGGACCGTTTTACAAAAAATGACATTTTTGCCCTCAACGGGCCGTTTTAAACTCTTGGGCCCTTTTTTGCTAACTTACACAAAATGTTGTTTATAAGTAGCGGAATAAAAATTCAAGGTATTGGTTCTCTTGTTTTGCAATAAAAACCAAATTTAGCAAAACTTTACGATTTTACCCTAGGTGTTGAAAATATTGACAATTTTACCCCCGAGACCAAAAATAATCTTCTTACACCGTTAGCCTCAATTTTTTGTAAGGGTTAAATTCCTCTACAGCCCTTTACCCAAATTCCTTTTGTTTAAAAATGTTTTTGTCCTTTTACTTTTATTGAAATTTTTGTGATAAAAATTTATAAAATTTATTTTTCGTAAACCATTACGAATTTTGACAAACCACCCATAATTTCTAACAATTTCATCGAGATATACAATTTTCATGTTTTAACTTTTCTGAAATCCCACTGCACAGTAGAGTTTTTGGCCATTTTTCAAAACTGTCGAGTTTGTGAAAATCTTTTATATTCGGTCCTTTATTAATTTTCACAAAAATCTGCTTTAACACAATACACCCACTGTTTCAAGCAGGTTCCAAAACCTCTTTAACAAATGATCTGGTTTGAATATGCCAAATTTCATTCCTTTAAGAAATTGCTCAAAGTTGCAAATTTTTAGTCAATTTCAAAACCAAATTAAATCTTAAGCATATAAACCTTAATTATTTAACTCATCACCATCACATACTTAAAAATTACATAAACATGCCATAAACTAACTTAAATAATTACATGCCTTACTTGACAAAAAGCAGAACAAAACAAAACCAAAACAAAAGAACCATGAATTCAAGATTAAGGCTTGATTATGTCAACTTACTAGGCATAATCCATGACAAGAAAAAACCCTTATCAAACCCCCCCTTCAATCCCAAAGAAAATCCCTAAAAAACTTAGGAAAGATTAGTTTTTACCTTAAAGTTTGTAAAATCCTTAAGCTTAAAGCTTGAAACTTGCTAAGAATGAGGTCTTGTGAAAAGTTGCTTTAAACAAAATTTTGAGAGAATGGGGAAAAGAAGCTGTCATGTATGGGAGTAGCATGAAGGGGTTTTCTTTCTTCTTCTTTTTTTATTACCCAGGCTTTTATAAAGAAAAGAAATGGTTTTTTTTTTTTTTTTTGCAAAAATAGTGAGTCACCATGCAAACTCACCCCTAAACCATCATTAGGAGTAAAAAAGTAGGTTTATTCTTGGCTTTGTGTGATTGGTTCTCATTAAGGAATGTGGTGGCCTAATATAAGCTTTTAGGTGTCCCCTTGGTGGGACCCACTACTTTATATAGTGTAATTTTACACTGAACAGTATTTTTCTCACACTGTTAGGGTAAAACTAGAGAAAAATACACTTAAGCAATCTAAAATATTCTAACTTGCTATTTGGTTCACTTTTGAAACCCAAATACAGTATTTTATTTATCTGTGTTTTTACTCAAGCAATGCACTTACACTGCATCATACCCTTTTTACTCTATTTTGTGTTATAGCTTGCTTTTCTAGTTTATCTAATACTTTAATCATTTATAAATTTATATCACAATACTATGATTAATTGTGATATAAAATTTATTTTAAGAATATTATTCACAAATTTTCAAGCATTTAAGCTCATAAAATTTGTATTTATCAATATCCAAAATTGCATAAAATTCACGGTTAAATTTCCTATTAATATTGTTCATATATGCGTTATCATAATTTAAAAAAAGATGATTTATAAGGTCAAATTCATTAATTAAATCCAAATAAGTATTGGATTTAATAATAAATTTTCCTTGAGCATTACGTATCTGTTATTCTTTAATGCTATGTTGACATCTAATCTATATGTTAGAATTTGACCACTTAATAAATAATAAATACTTAAACTACTTAAGCAATTAAATGATTAATTTTGATGAGACAGTTCATGGGACAAAAAAAGTAGATGAGACAGTTCATGGGACAAAAAAAGTAGATAACATATTTGAATTCCAATTCACTGCAAACAAAACTTTTATCACAACTTCATACAATATGAGGTTATTATCGTTTTATATCCTATGTTTTATATTTATTCAAATATTATACTTTCGGTTTTTTATCTTATTAAATGTATAATTTCATATTACATTTAATATATAAACTATTATGTTTTCTGGATCGATCTTTAATTTTGGGTTAAAAATTTGCCTAAAATACTCTCAAATTGTAAAATAAATGTGTTTTACGTGTTTTTGTTCTCTTTTTTTTTTTTTTTTTTGAAATTTTTGATTTTCTCTTTTTTATTTAAGGATGATTTGACAATTTTAACGGTCAAAACAGATTATTGACCAAGGTAAGATATAAATTTATGTGTTAAATCTAATATGAAAATATACATTCTATAAGATCAAAAACCGATGATATAGTTTTTAAATTAACTTAAAAGAGAGGATATAAAAAGATAAATATCCCTACAATATATGACAAGTTATAAGTTGACCAAAAAATCGCAATTGTTTGCATTGGATGTAGAAATTCATTGAAGAATCCTCACATTCAAGTCATGGTCTTTTGGTAGTAAATTAGGTGCTACCACTTTTTTATCACCACTATTGTGTTCTACCACTATTTTTTATTTTCCTTGATTCATATTGTTTCTTTCCTTGAATATGAAATGTTTCAAGCTTTCTCATAACGTTATGAAATAAAAAAACGATGCCACAAAAGTGGTATTTCTCAATTGATCCTCCTCTTTTAGGCTACTTGTTCGTCCTAAAGTAATGGTATACCACTTTTGCACTACCATAATAATCGTTTACTACTTTTTTTATTCGTATCATTTTTTTTAGCTAAAATAATCAAAAAACTCTTATATAACACATATATATCTAACCCTAATCGAAATACTTGTGATGAATCATGCGTTTGTAAGGGTAAGTTTCAAACTTTCACATGACAAAATGTTCTCAAATCGACCCTCATCCTATTCAGTCTCATAAAAAGGACTGGGCCTCTAAGGCGTCCAACCTCCAATTCCAAGGCTTCGACCCCAAATTGAGGCCCACGACGTCTACAACATCAAAAGCAAAAACGCGTTTTTTTAGAAAAAGAATCGAACTGAAACGCTTACGAAACGTTTTTCTTATATATGTGTCATGCCAAGTGCTTAAACCCTCTCTAATTCTCTTTTTTCGCTGAAAAACCCTCGAGACAATGCTGAAATGCAAGAGGCTGTCATCCCAAATCATGAAGAACAAAAAGAAAAAGAAAAAGCACAACAAAATAAAAAACAAGCTCAGAAGAGAATCTGTTTCCAGAAAACAAAGCCCAATTGAAGAAGAAGAAGGAGGAGACAGTGAAGGGGGTGTTTAGTAAAGTGGTGGGAACTGTAGTTTTTACCACAAAATTAGTTAACAGTAAAAAACTTTCACATGCTACAGTAATAATAAAAAAATTACTACAGTCTAAAATATGCTACAATAAAAATAGTTCTCACCTAGTTCCACCATCTTTTAAACACCCTAGAAGAAAGTTTCAGCCTCAAATCCTCAGCTCGATCAAACTCCCATGGTGTTCAACCACTGGGCAATCTCTACCTCAACCCAGGCTCGGTCAACTCCAGAAACTCAGGTCTCGGTAATCTCCAAACCCTTACTGACGAGCTTCTCCTCGACATTCTCGCCCTATTGGGTGGGACCCACTTGGGGATTTTAGCCACAGTTAGCAAATCTTTCTATGTCTTTGCCAATCATGAACCCCTTTGGAGGAACCTTGTGTTGGAAAATCAAAATGGTGGGTACTTGTATAATGGGTCCTGGAAATCCACTTATATTTCTGCTAATTTCCCTTCATTTGGTAATAACATTGGATTGTCACGTTTGAGAGTGAGGGATTTTTATTCTGATTACCTCTTTCAGAGTTGGTTATGTGCCAATCTGGAAATGAAACCTGAATGGCTTGAGAGGGATAATATTGTTAGAAGAAGAGGCATTTCGGTTGAAGAGTTTGTGTCTGGTTTTGAGGAACTAAATAAGCCTGTTTTGTTAGAAGGGTGTTTGGATAACTGGGCTGCTCTTAAAAAATGGGATAGGGACTATTTGGTTCAGCTATGTGCCGATTTACGGTTTTCGGTTGGGCCTGTGGAGATGAAGCTTGAGGACTACTTTAGGTACTCGGATCAGGCGAGGGAAGAGAGGCCATTGTATCTTTTTGACCCCTCGAAATTTGCGGAGAAGGTTCCAAGGTTGGGTTCAGAGTATGAGGTTCCGGTGTATTTTAGGGAGGATTTGTTTGGTTTGTTGGGAAATGAGAGGCCGGATTATAGGTGGATAATAATGGGACCGGCTGGCTCTGGCTCGTCCTTCCACATCGATCCTAATTCGACGTCAGCATGGAATGCGGTGATCAAAGGGTCAAAGAAATGGGTTTTGTTTCCTCCCGATGTGGTTCCTCCAGGAGTGTATCCAAGCCCTGGTGGAGCGGAGGTGGCATGTCCTGTCTCGATAATCGAGTGGTTCATGAACTTCTATGGTGCAACCAAAACTTGGAAGAAAAAACCTATAGAGTGCATTTGTAAGGCCGGGGAGGTGATTTTTGTGCCTAATGGATGGTGGCATTTGGTGATCAACCTTGAGGAATCAATTGCCATTACCCAAAATTATGTTAGCAGGTAATTCCTCAATTTGATGCAATCTATGTTTTTGAAAGTGCTCATAAGTCATATATAATTGTTTGAACTCCCTTATTAGGACATCATAAGAAACTGAAATATAGTTTAGGGATATCAGGTGGCGAAAAAACCCATTACATTTTGTGCTGTTTCTTTCCGTAGCCTTGGCAAAGTATGCTGAATTTATTACATTTATGTTGTTTCAAAATCTTTGCTTTTTCTTGGAAGCTCATATCATCCATATGAATAGCACGTCCCTTCGTATATTGGTAGTGATTTAGACAGAAATAATATTAGCACTTTAGCTAGTTTTCTTCTATGTTGCAGGAGAAATTTGTTGAATGTGTTGGATTTTCTTCAGAGGCCAAATGCTAGTGCACTGGTATCTGGGACAAGAGATCGGGTAAATTTGTATGAAAAGTTTAAGAATACCTTTGAGGCTTCTTTCCCTGGAACAATCGATCAGTTGGTCCAGCAAGCCGAGGAGAAAAAGGCCAAAGAAAAGAAGCCCTCCTTCTGGGATTCGGTGACTGATTCGAAGGCTGGTGCCTTCAAGTTTTCTTTCTAAAGATCTTCTGGAGATCTCAAGAAAGGAAGCAAACCAGACTAGATAGCAGAAGTATCCATTCTTGTGTCCAAGATCAAAGGAGATTGACAAGTAGAAACAAATTTGAGATGCTTTTGTTATTCACTCATTCTTTACATATTTTTTTTTTGGTCTTTGAATTGTTGTTGAATTCAGTAATAGTAGATTTGAAATTAAAGGTACTGATGGCTCCTCAGAATCACTATTCATTGGCTGCGTTTCCACTTGTAATAATGCATGTTGGAGGTGCCTTCTGCATTCCAGTAAACTTTAAAAAATGAAGAAATAAATTATCAGCACAAGGGGGGCAAAATTTTGTAGAAAAAATGATATTGGGAAAATGGTTGATATTTGTTAATCCAATTGTCTCTTGTACTGTCTATTTTTCTTTTTACTATTTACCTGAAAGGGTTTTTGCTGCTGTTACCCCTAAATTTTTCTTAAACTGGTAAGTTATACTTTAAACTTACTATTTTAACAAATGACTCCTTAACTTTAGCAAAGGATCATCGAATCACTTCAAATCGATGAGGGCTGTTAAAATTTGTATGAAAATGCGTTTGCACATGACTAAAACACAATTTTGTCATTCGAAATTTCAATCTCTTCCCTTCAAATTAGCTCGCATAGCGTTCACTACGGCATTTTTACATTCTAACAATTCTTATCCATCTGTCCAAGCTACAACATTTTACGGTATAAAGAGACAAATTTGTCAAACTCAAAAACCTCAAGAAACAACGTGCTAATTTGTGAAAATTCAAATATAAACTGCTTATAAAAATAAAATTGTCTAAATCTATCGTGAAAGAGGTATTTAGCATGTACCCGCTAAAACAGCTGCTTATGCGTTTGAGGGCAGGTTCTGGGGTTCATTTATACAGTAGAAATTCCCAAAAAGGGTAAAATAAACGTTCCAAAATTTAGATTATACGTAGCCAAAGTACAAAGGGAAGTACCAAGGTTCGAAAAAAGTTATACAGCAACATGACGTCTTGTGCATTACAATTAATGATTTTCTACTGACTGAGAACTTCATACTGGGGAGAGAGTGGCTGTATATGAATTGTTTGAGTACTTCAAGCCTTTTAATAAGCCCCACCGCAAGTGAGGGGTAACTATGGCTTCTGGAATTCCAAAAGCAGGACTGGCTTCTTTATCATCAGATTTCTCACTAACGGCTTCGAGAGCAACATTCAAAGCCATTGAAGTAGGTTCTGTCGTAAAGCTGACAACCAAAGAAATCAGATCAACCTACCAGCTAGATATTAAATAAAGAAGTGCATTCCACAGTGACAATTGCTTGAAAGTAAGACAAAATCATGTTAAATATCCACTTTTGTTCAACTTTAAAATGGAGGATAGGCTTGGACTTTATGTGCATCATCTTTTAAACCAGATGGCTCTCGCTGATGCCAACCAAGAAAGCTCTATACATATTAACAAGTCCTCAAATGAATTATAAATGTGCGACCGTGCATTATCAGATGAAAATTTAAAAAACGATGATGCATACCATACATACCTTGCTTCAAAGGTTCTCCGTTCAGAGCCCATTATGGAACATATACTGCAGATTATCCATGGTGGAATATATGCATCCTTAAATTCCACGCTAGAGCAGAACTCCGAAGCCAGTTGATCTATAGATTCACCGTCTTTCACAGTTGATCCTTTGTCAAAAGTAGAAGCATACTCTGCCTTTTTCAACTCCATGCATTTGACCTGAAATAAGGGAGTATTCACAATCGCATAATTACATACGGAACAAGCAATTTTCCTCATAATGAAGGCAGGAAAACTGAAAGTCATGTAATGAAATTTCCTGCCATCTGCATAACTTAATATGCTAATTAAGTTTTCAGTAAAGAATCTAACTACAAGATAAAAATCACAAGACGGGCTGCTCACCAAAAGTAATACCTCAGGAAAGTACAAGAGTTCACTAGAGACAAATATAAAAAGATAAGTTAAACCGAACATTCTAGGAAGAGAGAGCCTTTCAAACAGCGCAGCACATAAAAGTTATGGTGTAACGTATTCAAGTTTCAACAAGTTAGAATGTGAAATACAAAAAAAAAAAAAAAAGTAGAAATCCAAGGCACATGTACTAGACCCACCTCAGGAGCAGAAGAGGCTGCATTCTGAAATGGCACAGGTGAATAGAGTACAGGAACATCCATTCCCAGCAAGGAAGTCAAGAAAGATCTGAATGCAACCAAATAAATATTAGCTCGGATAATATGAAAAAAGAAATTAATTAAGTTTTTTATGACATTAGCCGGTTATGATTACATACCTACAGTTTAGCAAAATGTCATATAAACCATGTACATTTTTGTTGCCACTGAAAGCCAGCAAGGATTCTGGGCTATTATCAATCTCAGATAAGGAACTCAGTCGTCGAGTCTGCATTAGTTTTCAATGAAAGCACCAATAGGTTATGAGGTGGAAGAAACATAATCAAACCTCAGTTTGCGGAATAACCATAAGAGAAAAGAAGATCTTTCAAACACAAATGAGAAAGTATTGCAATTTATGAACACAGACAAAAGTGGAGGTATCAACCTGGCCCAAATTCTGTTTCTCAATCTCCGAGAGCTCAACAAGATCTTCTGTTGTGACTTGCTCTACTTTGGAACGGCAAAGAGGCATAGAGAAACAGACGTCCTATTTAACACAAGTTTTACCAGACAGATTAACATCAATTGAGCAAAGTTTGATGATTTATTATCACAGATATATATATATATATATATATATATGATTGTAAAACAAGGATATGAATGCGAAGAACAATAACTTTAGCATAAGAAACCCATATAAAAAGATTCTATTTCACTCCAAAATATTCCATAATGTGCAGCAAAAACAAATAAAGGGACATCACTTACATGCTCTTTCAACAATGCCCTCAAGCTTCTCGTTGACTGGGAGATATAAGCACTGAACAAGCGTTTGGTTCTTCCCAACTCGTCATGACCAGTAAACATCACCACAAAATGTGGAGTACACACTAAGGTATTTCAAGGAAAAACAGATGATCAGGGACTGCCATCTTATAGGAAAAAAGGACCAACCAGTTCAAGAAACTGGAAAGAGCATATAAAGCTACAGAAAATTAATATTATGACATGTATGTAGATGGTGAGAAGCATCGGCTAAAACTATTCTAGTTTAAGCATAAAATATGTGACCAAAAAAAAAACTAAAACTAAATAGAACTTAATAAATTTTTAAAAACTACTGCAGCAGGCGGTGCAAGCTATTACATTTAATCCAAGATCCAGGCCTATTTTGAAATCCTTTTATATTAAATTAAGGTCATTTCAAAGATCTTGCATCAGTGCACACAAAAGAGAACTGAAAAGGAGAAAAATGAAATTTTACAAGAACAGATAACTACCATAAAAAATATTACAAATGCCACCCCGGAGGGTGTAGTAAAGACTTCGAAATGATTCCTCCCAGGATAGTTGTCGCCTTTTAGAAAAATCCATTTCCACTGCATAAGGTAATTTACAAAGAAGAATTTCAGATACAGAGAGACTGGAGACTTCAAACGCCAGGTAAATTGAAGAATTTTATTAGCTCACCTCCCTCTGCTGCTGATGAGGTCAATACTGATATGAGAGAAGGCGGTAGGGTGGATTGAGGATAAACCCATGAATGAAAAATTTTGGAACTGTAAGAAGTTGATGTGAACCTTGAGCTGTTGCTTCCATTCTCATCGCCAGAGCAATCAAATTGAAAGCCAAAAGAAGGCAGACCAGTGAAGGCACAAGACATGAGTGTTTTGTGAATCCTAGAACAACATTACCTTGATCAGAAAATAAATATAGTCTGCTTATAGAAATTGAGAAAAATGCAAAACAGGAAGAGAGAGAGAGAGAGAGAGAGAGAGAGAGAGAGAGAGAGAGAAGAAAAGAGTGATTAGAAAGAACTAGCAGAGGTGAGGATGTGCACAATTCGTAGTTTCTTCAAAGGAAGGGGAAAATAAAATATATTTTTCTCCAATGTTTCATCCGTTGATATTGATGCACATGATTTCATAACCATTTGTACAAACACGAGTTTTTAATATTTCTAGTCAAGTATTTGAACTAAAAAGACACAAATCAGTTATTTTCAACTTAAAAAATACAAATGCCATTATTCACTGCTCTAAATAAACTCACCAAGATACAGGAGATGAGGATAGCACCCGCATACTAGTTTTCAGAGTAAAATCCAAGGGAGCCTTTTGGCCAGGTATGCAGAAATTTCCCAAATTGGAAAATGCATGATCGATGCATCTTTCAGAGGAAGAAGCAGGTAAACCATTAGTGCCTGAAGATTCACGAGCAGCGAGTCCTTGTAATGCTTTGTTCTATTTAATGTTTGAAAATGTTCAGAAATGAACCTTTAACAAGAAAGTCCAGAGAGAGATATAAAGAGATGCTATATATACCATATCAAGAGTTGCAAAGCCAGATGACCTGTCATCGCCCTTGGAAAGCTCAGTAACACTACGAAATGTACCTTGACTAACTTTTTCATTTGTTTGGCGTGTTTGTGAGGCATCATCTTTTGCAACTTCAGTGGAATTAACAGCATTTTCCGGACTGCCACCACAAATAGTATAATATCAATAAGGATAAAGATATACTAATGTTCCTATCATGGATCATATAAACTGTACTACAACCATACCCCGAGAATTCATGCCTCCTCTTGGCAGCTATAGTAGAGAGTAGAGAGAGATTTTTAGGATCCTGAATGGAAAATCAATCAATTTCACATAAAGGAATGGGATGGCGTCCAGAGATTGAAATCAAATGAAAACCTACTGAACAGAAAAATGGGAAGAAACTTAAAGAAAAGTAACACATGACAGAAGGTTGTAGAGACCTTAGCACTTTCTTTCCCAGAAAGCATCCTAAACCTCGACTTCTTCGCAGGATATAGTTCATCCATGCGGGTCTGATTCCTTGACGGTTCTGCTTTCTTGGGCCCATTATTCACCTCACTATTGCAGAACAAATAAAAGAAGAATGTTATTAACAAGTTGAAACTAAAGTTGAAGGAGAAGTGAAAAAGAAAAAAAACGGAGCTAACTTATTAGAACCAAGTAAAGGAGCTGGAGGTTCATCAACAATCTCCACAGGATTCATCTGCTTCAACTGCTCACCCTGAAATGCATTATAAGAGTACTTTGAAAATCGATTTTGTAATTAATTATTCCTTGTATCTAAACGAGATCCAGAAATCAGTAACTCACCCTCAGTTCAGATGGGGTCTTTCTTTTCACCGTTGGACCAACTTTGCTGGCTCCTCCACAAATCTGAAGAGAAGCAGATGGTACAGAACTGGGTTTCGCAACCTTTGCCATAAAATCAAATGCTAATTGCACAGCCTCGTTTATCAATCAGTTTTATTTCTGTGGATCATTCAAGCATCTTCCAATTAGTAAAAATCAAATGATACCCTTTAAAAGTGATGGGCTATGTTCCTTAGCTTCCTTTGATGAAACCTGAGTCTAATTGCAACTTAAAAAAAAATGTAAGTAATATTCGGTCTGGGAAACCAAAGAATCACTCTATCTTTAAGTTTTGAAGGAACTCTATATAGTAAGAATATAAATATCCATATTCATACAATATATATATATATATATATGAATATGAAATTAAGTTCGAGTTGAGCAAAACTACTCTAGATTTCATTGTTCTAAATGAGAAACTTACTTCAGGAACAGCATTAAAAGTAAAGCTATTTTATTTTCCCTATATACCCAAAAAAATAAAATAAAATAAAATAAAAAATCAACTTCCATAAAAGCTTCGCATGTATAAAATTGAGTAACTCTAAATTCACCACCCGAATCAGTACAAACCCTAAAACACAGATTTTGAATAACATTCAAAAAGACTAAATCAAAACCAAGGAAATCTTACAACGGAAGCATTCAAACAGTAGCTTACATCCACGAAAAGAAAATTTCTCCAGAAAATAATCCAACAGAGTTATACCTAAGTGAAAGTTTGCTTATCAATTGAAAAAAAAAAAGAAGAAAAAGGAAAAAAGATGGATAACCCAAAAATCTAATTTTTCCAATTTTGCATTTTTTCTAGGGAATCAAACACGAGTACCCAGACCTGCCGATTACCAAATCATGAATGCAACAGCATGAAGTAACAGACACACCATGTAGATTAAAATTGAAACCAACCCAACTTATCCAGAAACTGGATTTCCCCAAAAATCCCACGGAATTCATCAGCAAAGGGAGAAATTTACCAGAAATACCAAAAGTATATAGGAATAACAGAAGGAGGGAAAGAGGGAAATGCCTGAATCTGCAGAGAGATGACGAAGACCTAGTATGGTTCTGTGCAGAGACAGAGAGACTAGTAGAGGAAGGAGAGAAAATACAAGGTACTGGGAGAAATGCTCAAATATTCATATTCACACACACACACACACAAAAAGCAACTAAGTTTGAGTTGCGCAAAACTACTCTAGATTTAATTATTCTCAACGAGAAACTTACTTCAGGAACAGCATTGAAAGTAAAGCTATTTCATTTTCCCTAAATACCCAAAAAATGAATAAATGAAAAATCAACTTCCATAACAGCTTCGCATAAATATGATCGAGTAACAATAAGATTCACCACCCAAATCAATACGAGCCCCAAAAACACAGATTTCGGATAATATTCAAAAAGATTAAATCAAAGCCAGAGAAATCTTAAACCCGAAGCATTCAGACTGAAACAGTACCTTACATCCACGAAGAAGAAAGATTGATTCCCAGAAATTCATCGATTGAGAAAAAACCTAGAAATTTCTCGACGATCTCCAATCGCAGTGAAGATCGATAATGGAGTTTCGGAATCAATTTTGCTCCAAAGTACAGGCCGCTTGATGAGGGGAAAGAGAGAGAAGAGAGGAGAGAGAGTGTGGTGGGAAAATGGAGGAAAGGCAGATGGAATTTGGGTTTTGTTTAAACAATTTGGGATTTCCCTCCTGTGAAATGACTGACGCCGTTAATGACCGTTTAAACGCCGTTGATTTCAAATCATATTTTTTTTCAAGCCACGAGTGCCTCTAAACTTTTTTAAACTTTTGCACCAAGAGTAAAACTTATACCATTTTGGTCATTGAATGTCAAAATAAAAGGCCTCGGTTGAGGTGGGGGTGGGGGGTTCTGTTGGGTAATATTTTTAAAATAAATAAAAATAATTTTGTTTTATAAAATGAGAATTTTTTTGAAATTATACTGAGAGTATTTTTAAAATTTTTACCTCAAAATTCGTCCAAAAACATTTTCAAAAATAATACTAAACACGGCAATTAATTTATTTTTGTATCAACTTAGTAAAAATTTTTTTGCAAATTAGTATTATTGGAATGTCCAAATTGAAAATTCAAAAGATATTTGTGTCAATCTAATAAAATCTTTTTGCAAGTCATGTCTAAGGTTTCTTATTTCTTTATTAAAGTATAATAATAGATTGGTGAGGGTCTTAGGTTACTTGTATAATATGGGTGTCCAAAAGAATGTCCAACCAACTATATCATACCATGTCATGCCATTTAAAAATTTTGAATATTTTTTAAAATTTTTAATATTTATGTTCATTAAATAATATGAAAAAAATATATATTTTAGTTAAACATCATTTAGGATACAAATTAGACAGGTGATCTAAATCTCTTACTAAGTACATCTATGCTTTGATCGATTAATCAAATTTACATACATATACTCACCTAGTTGTGGTTTAAATTTTTACGAGCAAAAGCACTATAACATGATTGGTTTGAACCACAAAATTATGGTTTGAATCGCGTTTGTAAACAGGCTATCATTTTTTTAAGTTGTTTAGGAAATGAGTTTAAACTGAGAGTTTGAATTAAAACCACTACAGCATGTGTGTGAAAATACTATTGAAAACTAAGTTTAAACTTCACAACCACGATTTAAACTGTGGTTTTCAAAACGGCCTATTTATAATTTAAACATAAAATATGCTATTAATTTTCATACTTGTTGAATCACAAAATCCATACCTAGTATTAGGGGTATTTATGGATTGGAATCTACGGATTAGGGATCGAGCTCTAATCCAATCTATATATATCATATTAGGATTTTTTCAATCCAAAACTAATCCTTAAGAGTCTTAATCCGATCCACAAATAACGGATTTTATGAATTAGAATCCAAAAATTCACAGATTAAGGTTTAAATTAATTAAAAATAAAAATAAATAATATGACATGACATAATCCATTAAAATCCAACAAGTTACAATCCAATCTAATGCAAGACAACAGACAAACTTAATAAAACTAGGGAGAATGAGAGAATTAGAGCACTATTTATTGGGATTAAAATAAATAGACCAAAATATAACAATGTTAAGTAAATAGCTTATTTAGATTGAAGCAAAATTTATTTTGGTATAAAATGACGTAGAGAAAAAAATAAACAACATTGAGATAAAAACCAACGCAAAAGGAAAGAGAAGAAGAAAAAGAAGAAAAAAAAAGAAAATAAAATTAAAAATTTAAGTGTTTAAAAAAAACACGTGATTTCAAAAATGCTATGTACTTAAATATTTTTAGAAGTGTGCTATTTGCTTATATTAAAAATTAAAATTATACTATTTACTGCAATTTGTCATAAAAAAAAGTATATGTATATTAACTTAAACAAAATGGGGGGCTAGATTTGAGCTTTATTTGGGTTGGGTTTTATTTTTTAACTTAATAAAACTGTAAGAAATTCTATCCGTAGCCTACACACACATAAACATATATATATATATATTAATTTAGAAATTAATATATACTTAATCCGGATTTATAGATTCCATGCATTAGAAGATATTCAATCCACAATCCAATTCATATATATCGGATTGAGAAAATTTCAATCTAAAACCAATATGTATTTTTCAAAATCTAATTCAATCCGGCAGATTATATTAAATTGAATAGATTATACATATTGATAGATATCGTGAATACCCCAGCCTAATATTCATGCTACTAATTTTTATTCCTCTATCAAAATGTGTTGTTTCCCTTATTCTCCCATCGCCAAAGGAGGACATGGGGAGCGCAATGGGGTCCGAGACTAGTAAAAGGGCATGCACGGATCACAGCTTAAGTAGCTCCAACACGATAAAAACCAAAAAAGCTTATCCCAGTGTAGATACATAGACAAATTAAAGAACACTAGAAATACAGGATGATCAAAAACTAAAAGAAGAATTTTCCTTTCATTTGCATATACATAAACTTGGTCATAGAGCTCATATCTACTATCATTTATGGCAACCTCTCCCATTAGTTTTAACGGCCAAGAAGAAGCTCAAAAATCAAAATTTGACAATCTGATGGACATTAACTAATTATAATTAAGAACAGGAAAAACCAATAATATAATAAAAAAGTACCTAATTATAACAACTAATATTACGTTTACATCAAAACTACTAATCTAGCACATATGAATGTCAAAACAACAATCAGAAGAATATTCATGATTCCGAACAGGATATTCTTGTGGACGCTTCGTTAACACATGAACCTTCCTCAATATTTCTAGTCCTAATGGAGGCTGAAGTTTTTGGACGGTTTCCTGTGAGTTGCTGAACAAGGCTCATGAACTCCTCCGGTCGCACGTGGATGATCTTCGGTGACCGGAGATAAACCACGACTGGCGGTGGCGGGACACGCGGCTTAATCTTCGCGATCTTCACCGAACTCCGGCTTATTGTCAGAGGTGTAGGCCTTGGACCCTGCAAAACATGGCTTGACGATCTCATGGTCGAGCTCATGATTTCGTTATAATTAGTACTATAACTATAAGCTTAATTTGGATTAAGGCAAATTAGAACTGCATTAGTGAGCATAAATATATGTTTTGGATGTTGTTATAAAAGGTTATGAACTTGGTTTTTATAGTGGCTTCTTTGGAAGAAAGCTTCCATTTTTTCTTAAGGTTGGTTGGATCTAGGAATAAAGAAAGGAAACTGTAGTGAGCTCAATTTGAAATGGTCTTTTTTGGTATTATAATATTTGAGGGTTAGTATGTCGCCGGCTGTCTGTTTTGAAAAAAAAAATGGTAATTAATTATTTCTTTGAATAATTGAAATTAGAAAATCACGTAGAGTGTGACAAAGGCAGTCGTCCAGTCAAGAGTCAAAGTCATGCACTGATGAAATTTTCTCTCCCTCAAGTAGCGTGTGCTCTTTCTCGTTTCATCCGAACTTGTCAACACCTGAGATGGGATTCTTAGAAAACTGAGTTGAAGCTTAAGGCTTTACATTGTAGCACACTCTTGTTTTATACTGTAGTATGCAAGAGGTTTATGCCGTAAAAGTTAGAATTCTAGAGTTAAAAATTATAGCACACTCTTATTTTACACTGTTTTACACTGTAGTATGCAAGAGGTTTATGCCGTAAAAGCTAGAATTCTAGCGTTAAAATTTGATTCCAAGCTGGTAACTATATGGTGTGTGTGTGTGTGTGTGTATATATATATATATATATGAAAATGATAACAAGCTCAATATCTAACGGTAGATGTGTGTTACTATTGCATATAAGGGTTTGAAGGAGTTGACCTTTTATATTTTTTGTGTTTTATTATAATTGGAGATGGCCTCAAGATTGGACGTTCCTTCAAAAGCCTCCATTCTTGCCTCTATACCCGCTTAAAATGAAGCAAAGCTGGGTTCAAAGAATACCAGTCCCCGCCTATTCTCTATTTAGAATTCTATCATAGACACAAGGCTAAAACGCTATGTCCTTCTTCTTTTTGACAAATAAGACGTTGGAGCATCTCCAATATAATGATAAATTATTATGCTAATAGTATGTTTGGTATTTAAAGTAAAAAACACTCTTCAATATATTGTTTGTTTTATTAATGCTAAACTTTGTGGCAAAATTTGCCATAAAATTTATCATATAACAAATTCTATATTTAATTATTATTAGTTAATAGATTGACTTTTTTACTTTAATAATTAGAACATTTTTACTTTTAATTATTTTAATATTAAAAGTTTATTTTTATAAATTTTAAGGTTTAATAATTATTAGAAAATAGAAACATAGTATTTCAAATAGTATTTTATATCGGAGCATAAAATAAAATAACATATTAAATATATTATTTTTATACTTTTTGGTAACAAGTATAACATTGATATTAGTATTTGTAGTAAAATTATCTAACGTAACAAACGTGATTGATAATTAATCATATTGATATTGACAACCAATAAAATTTCTGTCCACCGTCATAAGCTTAGGTATCCATACAATGTATTAAATTTAGAGAGTGGGTGGTCGTTTTTTCTATGGAAACATCTAGAGGGGCGGCAGAATGAGAATATTAATTTTAAATATGTTGGGACAAGAAAATAGAACAAAAACAAACGGAAAATCTTTGGTCCCTTTTATTGAGAAGGATTGAATTTTGGGCGATGATAGTTGTGAAAGTTAAAACGATGAAATGTCAACAATAAATTTGAATGTTGAGGAAAATAAGCAAAACGACATATCGTTTTATTTATTTATTTATTTATTTATTTTGGTGACGAATAGCCAGCGGCGTTGACCCGGTCTCGTCCGGCAAACAAAACAATAATTAATTGTAACGTTCACAAAACGGACAATTTTATTCCTGTTATTACAAGTTAGGCATGCAATTAATTATTTGATGGATATCTAACATGGACAATAAAGATGTTATTTATTGCACGCGGTTGATTATCATTGCCATCTTTCTTCTAAATTTGAAATTGACATCTAAAATAATGTGGAACAAATTGCTCTAAAAGTTATTACGCAAACTTATGATTGATTTAGCTAGTGTAATGGTAATCACTAATGACGATTTATAGCATTTCTGAAAATCCCATGTATCACCTGTTAGGGAAAATGGTTACTAACACACACAAAAAAAAAAAAGTGGTTTAAACAATTTAGGTTACAGTATTTTTCTCATAAAATTTAAAGCAAAAATAGTGGTTCAAATCGTATTCTTAAATATGTTATATTTAGGAATTTGTTTCAAATCAATTTTGCTAATAGTATTTTCTCTCACAAAAATTTAGTTACTGTATAGTGTTTTATGTTTAAACTATTGTTAGGATTGGCTTTCCAAATGCTCATCCGCCGACCCTACTTTTGTGCTACCTGTAATATTTGTACGATAATTTCATCCTTGCAATTGTCTTAAATATAATGGGTTTGCCGTTTGATGTGGTTCTTTTAAAGGTTAATTATATAATTATACCTTCAAGTTTTAACTATTTTTATGTCTATTTATTTTTAGAAACTATGAAAGAATCCTTTAAATTTAAAAAAACTTATTTTAATTTCATCCCTATAAATAGAAAAAAAAATTAGGATTGCACAAAAAAAATAAATAATTAAATAAGGACGTATCTGAATAAAAATTCAACGAGAACATCCTAGGGAAAAAAACTATTTGATAGAAGCACGTTAAAAAATGATTATACTGTAGAGGGTCTTTTGGAAAAGTAAAAGTAAAAAACCTAAAAATTAAGCATGAACATAATGAAAGAACTTATGTTGTTAGGAGAAAAATAAAGGAAGAAGCGCATCTTAAAATCATCAAACAGAACAAACTAGAGAAAATGCATTTATTACAAAATAATTGTTGAAAGAGTGCTTGAGCAAACTTTTAAAAGATGATACGTCTAAAAATGAAAAATTTTTATAAATACTATCTTTTGAAACTTACTTTATATAAATATCATACATATTTAAGTGCAACACAATTTAAAAATGTAATATGTGATAGTATGATACAAATTTTTTAAGTGTAACGTAAATAAATAAAGTTTTAAAACATATGGCATAATATGTTATTTTTCTTAAAAAAATTGTAGTAGGCCAATTAGAAACCCTACAAAAAATTGACATAAAAAAGAAATAGGAAGAAAAGGTATTTTAATGATACATATTTTAAAAAATAATTTAATAAAGAAAATCTAAAAATATACAAAAATTAAGGGGGAAAGATGCAAATTAAAAAGGAAGGAGATTTGGAATAAAAAAAAGGAAAGAAATGGCAAAAAAAAAAAAAAAGGAACAAGAAAGCAAATATGAAGAAAAAACAAAAATAAAAAAATAAAAAGAAGGGTGGAGAGCTAAATAAAACACCAAAAATGTCAAGCATACATCAAGTCTACAAGAAGGAGCACATTCGCACTTTTATGTATTGCATACATGTGCGTACCCAAACTTTGTTTCATTAGTTTTTTTTTTTTTTTTTTTTTTGGAACTCGAGAACGCAATTGGATCTTAAAATTATTAACCAACTTTCGCTACAATATTTTTTTTTTGTAAGTTAGAACAAAGAGTTGATTGGCACTACAAAATTGTAATTTGAACTGTACTCGTAAACGCCACAGTTAAGGCTTGTAACTTTGTTAAAACAAAGCCAAAACGACAGGGATCCGTAGCATATGAATGTTGTTCCCAACAAAAGCGATATGTCGTCTAAGTCTTGCCTTTTCCATGTAACACGGTGTCGTTCAAATGACACTTTCTTGTTTTGTTTTGTTTTGTTTTGTTTTTTTTTAAACCAACTCCACGTCGTTTGGTCCCGACAACAGGTCATTTTCCCTTTTTTTTTAAAAAAAAACAGATTTTATCGTCATGTTATTGACCTTCTTTTAAAGACAATTTGACATATTTTTCTGAATAACAATTGTTGAAGGAAATGTATTCCTTAAACGGCCCGCCGTTTGACATATTGTGAAAGGTGTATCTTTTATTTTTCACCGATTATAAGCGCACATCCGCGTTATTTGCATTTTTTTAAGGCAACTTACAATAATGATGCCCAAATACATCATCTTATTAAAAAAAGCTTTCTAACAAATCATTTATTAAAACCGAGTCTCTATTATAAATTAGTGAATTATCAAAAGGCCAAGTACCCTTTCTTTCAAAATAGAATCTATCAGGTTACATCGTGAAACCTATAGAAAACCACCTCTAGTCGTTAGAACGGGGTGTCAGATTGTAATATGCTAGGTTTTAACTTGAAATCTATTAGATTCTAACACTTATTTTAAACAAAAAAGTGTCAACTGCCTTTGGTTGCTGGCGTGAGTACGAGGTTGTAACCTGCTAGTTATCAGATTCCAAAATATTTTTTTGAATATACCAAATTCAGTCTCAAAACCCGCTGGGTTTTGTCCCTAAACTAATGGAACCTGCCAAATTCCGTTCAAGAACCCTTGGGGTTCCAACACAGAACCCGCCACATTTGGTCCCGGGACTCAACGAAACCGCAGGTCTGAGAGATGGAACCCGCCAGATTTCGTCTTAGAACTCGCCATGTTCCAAATAAAAAAAATCAACCAAATAATATATTTCTAAGTCCTCAACAAAACCTGCAACCTGCTGAAACCTCACTATAACTCATCATGTGCTAGTGAGAAAACTCAAGCTCAATTGTCAGTCCAAAAAAAAAAAAAAACACCAAATCTTCAAACAACAAGCTAAAACCCAATAATTGAAAAACAAAAAATAGAAAATAGAAAATAGAAAAACAACATTTAAATTGGGAAATTCGACCGGGATGGAAGAGGATATGGTGCCGAAGATCTTCTTGCAAAATGGCCACAACTTGCCAAGACTTCACCGTTGTAGATCATTGCAACTTTTCATGAAATCCATCATAGATCTATCATAGAGATCGAAAATCATAGAACAATAGCGACGTGAAACCTTAAGATCGGAGGGATCTGCCGTGGAGGCTGCCATTACATAAAAAATCATTTACTTCGATATCAATACATAAATGAAACTTATCACAAAAGACAACAAAAATGTTTTCAAAATTGGATTGAAAAAGCAATAGGATTAAGAAAATTATGGTGTTCTTCTAACAATCCTGGGCATTGATGTTGGCGCCATATTCGCTGAGGCACTTGGCGACTTCGGTCCAACTGTGGAGGGAGGTGACGTGGAGGGGATCGCCGACCTATGGCGATGAAGGAACAATGTCGTCAGATCTTCTCTCACAATTAATGATTTGAACCTCCCAAAGAAGAGGAATCGTCGTTGCTAAATAAGACACCTAGATCGCGTCGCGACAAAATCGGAGTTCGCTAAGCCGTCTTTCATGGCAACGTTGACAAGGTCACCGATTTTGTCAAAGACAAAATTGGAGTTCTTTTGTTTGATTGGTGATCCAATCTTCTAGTGACGATAGATCTTCGATCTGGCTTTGGTTTTTAGATGGAGAAGACTAGATAGAGAGAGAGAGAGAGGATGGATGGAAGAACAAAGAGATGGAGGAAGAGAAAGAGATGAGGCGCACAAAGAGAGAGTATGGGAGGCTAAGAGGAAGAAAGGAGAAAATGAAAGAGAGAGAGTAGAAAAATCATGAATTGATCTGAGAGTAAGAAGAAAAAAAAAAGGTATTAGGGATTTTTAGTTTAAACTAGTGTAAAAAAAGTCAAACAATAAATAAAAATAAAAATAAAATAAATACAAAATGGATAGTTTTGAAAAGGTAAGAAGAGAATGACATTTTTAATAAGGAGTATCCATAAAGGGGCATTCCATGTAGTTTTCTCTTTTTCAAAACAAAAACTTGGATTTTCTTTTACAATTTGGTTGCACTAATTTATTATTCTCATAATAGTTTAGTTAAGTGAAAACAAAGTTTTTAGTTAAAAAAATAAATAGTAAAGAAGCTATATAATACATATAAAAATGAAGTGTTTGAGAAGGTTACATGACAAAAATGTTTAACCATAAACTCATGTGAAAAGAAATTATTTGAGTAGAACACGTAAGGAGGAACATCCATGAGAGTCGTCGGAAAAAAATTAAGTACAAAACTATTTTCAAGCAATCACGCTTTTGATAAAAGATAAATTTAATAGGAGTAGATTAACAAAGAAAATGTTACTTAGATAGAAAGAAAAACGAATAAAACTTAAAGGTCAAAATTGATAAAATAATATTCTAGATGAGGAAAAAGAATATACAATAAGGATGAATTAAAATATGATATACATTAAAAAAATAATTTAATGAAGTGAATCCAACATATATAAGATATAAGGGGAAAACAACGAACAAAGCCGAAAAGTGGGAAGGAACAAAAATGAAGAACTAAATATGTAAGTGAAAAAGGAGAGAAGACAAAAAAAAAAAAAAAAAAAAAAAAACAAAACAGAGGGAAGAAAAAAAGTAAAATAAAAAATTAAAAAGAAAAAAAAATGATGAGAGAAACAAAAAAAGAGAAGGATGAAAAAAGAAAAGAAAAAATAAAAAACCAAAAAACAAGAAAGGGTAGTTTGTCACAAGTCAGCTGTTAGTGAGAAACAAGGTTAACTTTTTTATATAAATAAATAAATAAATAAATATATATATATATATATATATATATAGATATAGAACTACATATTATTTGTGTTTTGCTACCTTTAAAACCACGTGTAGTTTTCATCCCCACAACGATCTTGTTTTTTATTTTTAAAAAATAGAATGCATTATTCTTCCTTAACATTTAAATTAAGGATTAATTGCACTTGCTCGAAAATTAGTCTTCAATATTGTTAGTGATGTACCCTAGGCCAATTATGTAATGACCACATATTGATTTCATTACATTTGCATTTTATTAAAAAAGATGCATTTTTATTATTGTTTTTTATTCTAATTCTATAAATAGTTAATTCTACCTAAGGTCATCAAGTATGTGACTTAATAGTAAAACTCTTATGTGAAAATTGAATTATATTTTAAATTATCCCAAGTCAGTCATTATTATTGGGATAATAATGAATGAAGACTAGTATGAAGTTTAACTGATGATTATGTTTTACTAATCATGTGTATGAGATACTAAGTCAACTCATAGATATATATTTGAGAAAGGATCTATTAGATTGACCCGCTATGAGAATACTGCATGGATAATTGTCATAAGTGATTCTCATCACAATAGTATTATTTTAGTCCTCTGACCTGAAATCACCATGGTTTCCTACATGACAAGTTCTATATTTTGACACAATCTAATATTATTGAAACACCTGTTATTTTAACGGGTATGATTTTGTAAAAATCATATGAATAAAATGTTACTTTAGCATTTTTACTAAGTCTTCGCACTAAATATTTTAAATCTACCTATCACTCATTTCTACCAACCTTGTCCCGCTGCATTAATGCTTAATTAAGTAGCCTCAACTACTTACAGACATAGAATTAATTCACTTCAACTACCAGGAGACATTGATATATGTTCTCAACCACCTTTTTAATGCTTCCTTCATCTTCTTCTACAACTTGCCCCATTTGTCCCCTCAATTATATTGACATTATTTGCTAAAAGTCTCCATGGGAGACATGATAATATTTTCTTTTAATGCTCATTTAATTCTATCTCGCTCCTCCACTATTTTTATGCCTATTTATTCAACCATCACCACTCTCTTCTCTAGTTTCTCATTCTCTCCTTTCTTACTTCAATTTCCAACTAAAAACATAAGGCATAAAGCTTTCTTCGCAACCACGACAACTATAATTTCTAGCCACGTTTGAAGCCG
>CAMOHE010036557.1:0-15524 GCA_946598075.1 Artocarpus hirsutus
CTATGTTGCCCAACGTGCACCTATAATCACCAAACACGACTATACCCTGGAGAAAAATTAAAGGACATGCCCCCCCTTTAGAGATAATTAGTTAGCATACTACTTTCTTTAAATCACTAATGATTTTGACCACTTTTTTTTTAAAACATCTTTTAATCCGTACCACTTGTAACACATAATATATGTGTCAATTATCCCTACCCAAAATTATTAGTTGAAAAAATAAAGCTTTTTTTATTTTTCTTTTTCCCATGCTTCCCCGGCCCCCCCACCCCACCACCCCAACCCCACCCCCAGCCCCGCCCCGCCCCCCACCCCCCCCCCCCCCTCTGATGCAGTTGAAGACAAAATAGCTCCAAAATTTTGGCTAATTTTGTCACCAATCTCAACACTAGCTCTTTTAGTTGTTGCACACAATGGTCAGATTTGGCAGCAATCGCACAATAGCTTCATCAACAAGGTCATTCTAAAATGGTTACAATCGTCGACCTCCATTTGGCAGTCGCTTGTGGCTATCCTTGTCTCCTTTCGCATCGATGTCACCTTAAAGGTGCTCAAACGGCGAGATGGGAGGTTAAGGGAATAAGAGATCAGCGGCTAGCAGCTTCACAAAGCTCCGACGCCGTAGTTAGAGATGGAGGGATGAAGAAGAAGAAAAGAGGAAGAGGTAGTTAGAGACAGAGGGATGAGAAGAAAAGGAGAGGAAGACGCTAAGGTTTTTAGGTTATGTTTGGGTTTTGGTATGTCAAATGCAATATGATTGTAAAGATTAAAAAAAAAAAAAAAAAAGAAAAAGCAAAAAAGTAATGTTTCTCAATTCAGCTCCGGCAACAACAACAAGATATGTTGATCTTGCCAGTCGAATGGCAATCTCGACGACGTGGATTAGCATTTTTATGTGGTGTTATGTTGTCGTGAACTAGACCAATACCGACAAAAAGAGAAGAAAGGGAAAAGGGGAAAACAAGAATCGGCAAAACCTAGGGTTTATAACATTATTGAAGTTAATCAGGGATGAACTTTAGTCTATCAATAATAGACGAGATCATCATTGATAGAATCGAATATATCAATGATAGATTCGAGGTCATCATAATAGACTTAAGTCTATCAGTGATAGAAGAGCTCGTCATTGATAAAAGAGATCATCATTGATAAACTCGAGACTCAAGATAAATTCTGTCTGTTTATACTCAGAAAGTGATATGTTTCAAATTTTTATACAGAAGTGGCAAAATTCAAAAACAATATCACGTAAGTGGTATTTATCAAATTTCTCCTTCCATCTTATAAGCGTGTACATGTGTATTCTTGCTTATTTAAAATTTATGAGTCCAAAATTAAAAACTTGCCGTGTGGTGGCAAGCACATCATGGCACCACAAGCAAGGGAGTTCTCCTTGTAGCACAATGGACCCAAATACATATCCTTGTAGCTATTGAGTAGTCGTTTTACAAAGACAACCACCAAGATGATGGAGAAAGATAAAAGAGAAGAATTCAGTTTTTATGATTGAATTACCTAAGAATTATAATTATATTGTAGCCTTGATTCAAATTTTTTAATTATTTTAAGCAGAGTACTACTGGTGTTTCTATTCAATCATACTATTACTACAATCCAAATAAGATCATTCTATTATTTTCTATTATTTTAGAAATAGACAACTTTACAATCCTATCAAAATAAAATGCCCATCTTTTTTCTAGGAAAAAACGCCCATCTGTTATACACATAATTAAAGCACTCACAAAAAGTAAAGAATCCTTATGATATTTGCTTATAAATATTTTTTGGAGCTATCTTTGGTTGTAAAAAGAACGAAGAACAAAAAATATATATATAATTTATTATTAAAATGCATTATTTTCTTTCTCATAATGTCGTAAAAGGATTACAAAACATGCTATAAAAGCACCAATCCAAAAACTTTCAACATTGGTGAGCACAATGTGGCACATGTGAGCTTTCATAAAAGTCAGCATGTCGCAACATCGAAGGAGAAAGAGAAAGAGAAAGAGAAGAGATTCACTAAAAATATTTTTTAAAAAAAAAAAAGAGAGAGGGAGAAAAAGGTTGGGAATAACTTAATCTTCACAGAGCCTTTTTATAGCGTGATAAGGAATATGAATTTATAGATGACAAAATCACTCAAAACACACTGCAATCTCATCTCCATACATTTTCCCCATCATTACGCCAAGTCGAAATTCCTTATGGGCCATGGACAAGGCGTGATCTTTTTCAAGCCTTCCAGACCCGGCCTGTTTGGGCCTAGAGTGTTAAGCGGAATTGTGGCCCGCCTTACAGCTTTTAACGGGGCCTCAGTATTACCCTAGTCATGTAGCCCACATCGATTGAACATTGAAGTGTAAAAAAAAAAAAAAAAATTAATGAGACGATTAGTATAATTATGTTTATTGAATTGAAATATGACTCTAATTTATAAATATTTTACAAATATCTTATAATGATATCATTAAAATTATTTATATGTAATTATATAGTACAATATGTAATATCATTAAGATAATTATTATATCATTAAGGATATTTTTAAGATATTTTAAATATTGTGTTACATTTTAATTTCATAACAATAATTTGGACACATATTATAATTTTTTCAAAAAAAAAGAAAAGAAAATTACATCATCAATAATAAAAATAAATAAACTAAAATATAACAATTTTAAGAAACAACCAACTTAGATAAAAACAAAATTTATTTTTATATAAAATAACTTAGAAATAAACATAAAAAATTACCACAATTTATTTTTGTATAGGTAACAAAAAAAAAAAAAGAAAAGAAGAAGTAGAAGAAAATGAAAAAAAAAGAAATAAAATTAAAATTTTAAATATTTAAAAAGGAGACATGATTGTAAAAATACCATATACTTAAATATTTTAAAAAATATGTTATTTGTTTATATTATAATTGAAATTGGTGCAATTTAAAAAAAAAAAAAACGTGAAATCAAATTTGTCTGGTTTTTACATCATGGGCGTGACAAAATTGCACCTACTTCATTAACATTTTGGATATTACAACACAAACATTTACGAATAATTGCATCTGATGGCATTTTTAAAAAATATTTTGAATAGAAATAAAAAATGTGGCAATTCTTTTTTTTTTTAAAAGTTTAAAAAATGTTGGTTTGTCCATGTCTTCTTCACTTCGTCCCGCTGTCGTTCTGCCCCTTCACATGTCACCGGTCATCTTCTCAAGCTCTCTGCGCAGCGCCTAGTCGGAGCAGCTTCAGTCGCAAGCTGGAGAAGCTCTTGAAGCTTCCAGTCACCAAAGCGCCGTCGCTGGAGAAGAAACACCGTCGTCGCCCCATATCGGTGTGCAAAACGTTTCGCAATAAAATCACAGATCTCCTCGTCGCCGGCGTCGGAGAAGACAAATCTCGGCGACAGCGAGCCACCTTCTTTTGCAACGATGATGAGACACATCCATGTCGTAGCCATTGTATATCATGTTTGAAGACAAGGATTGCTCATCTCAATGGTCGTCTTCACTGTTTGAAAACATAAATATCAGATTTTTGGGCAAAAAAAGTTGCAGTGAAATCAGAAGGGACGAGGGTATTTTAGGAATTTCAAAGTTTCCTTATTCAAAATACGTTATTTTTTCTTTCCCCAAAAATTATGCTGTTATTTTTTATTCTTCCCCAAAATATGTTCCTTCCTTCTCCTGGTAATCACATGTATTTGTATATAATATTGTTTTCATCTTTACCTAGTGATTTTTTCAATTACTAAGTTGCATTGCTTTTTTTTTTTTTTTTATTTTGATAGATTATCTACCGAAATTAATAAAATAATATAAAGTTAAAATTAAAACTAAACGCTCTTATACATGTGATGTGATGAAATATGTAGTCAATTGAAATTTCAAGCTCTGTTCTTCAAACGAGCTCACTTAACATGAGAGTATTTTTTATCCAAAATTTAGTAGGCATTGTTTCTACCGTATACATAGATAAATTATCAAAATCAAAAGTTCAAAAATAAAAATAGCATAAGTAAGCTCTATAATCTCTCTCTCTTTCTCTCTCTTCTTTTTCCTCTTATATCAAATATGGGTATTTTTCCTATTAGAGAAAGATGTATTTGGTAGTATTTTTTTTAATTAAAGATTATAGTAAACAACTTTTTTTTTTTAAATTTAAAATAGTAAATAACAAGTTTTAAAATATTTGGAGCAAATAGCATATTCAATAATTAGTTATTTATCTTGTAAATATACTTATCTACTTCAAATATTTTAAAGCCTATCATTTATTTTTTAAATTTTAAAAAACCCACTATTTACCTCTTTCTTTCTTTTTGGAACTATTTAGTAGTTTTAATATCGATAAAGCTATAAGTCCTTAAAGATCGCAATCTATCGTAATTATATTAATCGGAAGAAGCTACTATTGAGTGATGGTGTTTTGAAAGAATTAAAAAGATTTATTTTCTTAGAAAACTCAATTGTATCTTACTTGCAGAGTAACGTGTACGCTAACAAAGAAGAGTGCAAAAAAAAAAAAAAAAAAAAAAAAAACCCTTACTTGTTCTTTAATCAGAATAATTGTTCAACTATTTTGTTTTATTATAATATTATTTTTTGTGAGAAATGTTACAATAGATGTCTGTCATGGAGATGACGAAAATGAGAAATGCAACTTTTTCTTATCAATGAGGTATTTTTTTCCTATTTTGATATGCATCAAATGGTTAAAAAAATTAGCGAGCCACCATAATTTAAATGAACTCAAACATATCAGATTTATCAAAACTCAAGAGCTAAAAAATAAAAAAATTGAAAGAAAAAGCAATCTCAGTCTAGAGTTCCATCATCGCTACTAGGGTGGTCGCTAGCAACCCCCGATCGCGACGGTTGAAGGCGAACCACCCTCAGGTTGAGATTGCAATTCGGTGGCAATTGTCATGGGTTGTAGCGGAGGTCATGATCACCTGGGTTATGATTGTCATGACTGGCCTTTTCGGACCGTGCTTAATCAATTTTCTTACTTACGTATTTATAAAAAATTTTGAAAATATTTTTTCATTATAGATATATATGCATTTAACCAAACTCCCTTCATATGATTTCATATAATCAACATAGCATTCTCAAAAGGGTTTTGTCTTGCTTGATCATACTATAACTTATGAGGTGTTTGGCAGGAAGTGGTTCGAATTACTTTTTTAGTTATAGCTAATATAAAGCTCACACATGCTACAGTAAAAACAATTTTAACTAATAGTTCTAACCACCTTGTCAAACACCCTATTAGTTTACAACTAGTTCCAAAATAACTTAATATAAAGAGCAATCCGAAACATAACAACGGCAGTATCCATTCTTTGTTTACACATAGCCCATACCTCCGCCGCCAATTCATCAGTAAATTTATTCTGACCTCTTAGTGGGAATACCTATAACATGAAATAACTAAGTGAGCTTATGCCTAGTAGGTCCAATCATAGCCCACATGCAACATTCACTAATATGCATGATCCGCTTATGCTTTCTTATGAATATTTTTTATCCTTATCATATCTTGTCTTTAACTAGGGCCCAAGTGCTCTTATCATATGCTCAAATAGGTCTTCGTAACACCAAGACCATATCATAACATTTAACTCCCCTTGAGTCAGAAGCTAGAATGGCACTATTTTCTATTTCTAGTGGTGCATTTACCAGTCTGATTATTGTTGTTACCATATCATGCATAAAGTCATATTTACATATTGAGTGTAAAAATATAAACATTCTTCTAACTGGATAGTACACACAGGTACATATCTTTTTATATGCACACAAGTTCACATATTGATATATACATAGGTACACATGTCGATATATACATAGGTACACATATTGTTATACGCACAGGTATATATATATATATATATCACATTCAACACTTACTATTTCATACTGTAGGTGGGGTTGGTACTTACTTGTATAGGCTGTTGTACGATTCGACCTCAGTTCCCTTTTGCCTAATCTTCTAGTGTCCTGTTTGGCCAGTTACAGTGTTATTAGCCAAATTTTCACTGTTTTATCTACGCATCAATACAAAACCTTCATTAGTTAACAGATCAGGTTACTTAACAGTCTACAACTCCGATAGCCAGGGATTTCTCTTTCTTATCTTACTCTACTTCGTCGTCTCTAATGAAGGGCGAAAATCTTACTAATAACCTCTTTTCCATATTTCAAACGTTTCAGATCCGTTCGAGACACTTTGTGAAAAAATGAGAAATTTGCCCTTGATAGGCCTTTTAAATTTCTCAAGCCCAATTTTGCTATTTTAACAAAAATTGTTGCTTTTTAGCTTTAAAACAATAACCCAAGGTGTCAGGTTTTCTTATTTTGCATTAATGCCCCTGTTTAACAAAACTTTACAATTTTGTCCCTTATTTGAAAATTTTAACAATTTTACCCTTGGAAACAAAAATAATCTCTTTAAACTATAATTTTCATTTTTCATAAGGATCAAATTTGCTCAAAATACCAACCCAAATTTCTTTTACAAAATGACATTTTTGCCCTTTGAAATTTTTTTTTTCAATTTTAACAAATTTTGTAAAATCCACAACTCACAAACAAGGGCGATTTTTGACGAACAGTTAGTGAGTCAAATAGTTTCGTCGAGATCTACAACTTTCATATTTTAACTTTTTTGAAATTTTCACTGTGAAAGAGAGTTTTTGACCCTTTTTCAATTATGTTGAGAGAACAATTTTATTTGCAATTTAGTCACTGGGCAGTTATTATAAAACCCAGCTTTAAAACGTAGCACTATGATGGCAGGTTCAAAACCCTTTAAAACCATTTTCATGCCCAAATCACAATTCTAAAAACAAACATTCAACCTTTACAAAATTTTTCATAATTTAACCCCAAATAGAAATTTTAAACATTCATACCTCAAATTCACATAAAAAAATACCATAAAATGATTTAAGCATGCCATAAACTAATCTAAATCATTAGATACGATACTTGAAGAAAAACTAAAATAACCAAAAACAAAATCATCACAAACTTTGAAATTAGGGGATTAGGCTTTTCCAAAGGTAGTTGATGATCTAAAGCACCTTCAACACTTGATTTCTTTGCCAATCCTCCTAAACATGTTCCATAGCAAAGAAAACCTTCATTAATCTCCCTTTGAATTCCAAGGAAACCCTAAGAAAAACTTAGAAAAAGTTGGAATCCTACATTGAAAGTTAAGGAAATATTGAACTAGGGCTTGGTTCTATCTTGAAACTTGCTTGGAATTAATCTTGGGGGATGCTTGTTTTGAACAAAATTTTGAGAGGAAAAAACCAAGGGCTGCCAAATCTTGGTGGAGAAGGAAATGAAATGGTTTTGATATTTCAAGTCTTTAATTAATACTTATCCAACTTTTTTTTGTGGTGAGTCACTATGGTAATCAAGTGGGTTACTGGTGGCTAACCATAATTAGGCCACATTTTATGCTTCAGTGGCCCAATCCCAATTCGTTGAGTGTCCACTTAGTGGGCCATAAAACTTTACATAATGTAATTTTTTTACCACGCATTGTTTTTCTTATACTACTAGAGTAAAATAAGTGAAAGTCGTGTTCTTAAACAGTATACAATCCCATTCTTATCCTTTGGTTCACTTTTGAAATCTAAACACAACATTTCTTATATCTATGTTTTTACCTTAGCAGTGTACTTACATTGCGTCCTACCCTTTTTGGTACTTTTGAGGGTTTTATCGTACTTTTCTACCTTAATTATACCCTTAATTATCCATTAATTTATATCACAATACTATAATAAATTGTGATATAAAATTCGTTTCATGAATATTTTTTACAAATTTTCAAGCATTTATGCTTTAAAAATCTGCATTTTGGCAATATTCAACATTGCATTAGGTCCACCGTGGAATTTCCTATTGATACTACTTATTTGTACATTATCATAATTTTTACAGAAAATACAATTTATAACGATAAATTCATTAATTAAACTCAATTAAATATAGAATTTTATTAATGAATTTCACTTGGTCATTTCAATGATTTTGTCAATCTTGACTTGGAGGTCATGGAGATCAACTGCTTGGGTCATGATTTTGTACGTTGTGATTTGAAACCTTTGGGTTGAGATGATCCGTTCTCCTTTCCCTGCCATGGACCCTTTTTTTTGGATTTTTTGTTGTTTTTTCATTTTTTTATAAATATTAAATTAAAAAATTATTATAATTAAATGAAGTTGTGTCTATTTTTGTTTTCTATGAGAATGTGAATTTTGACAGTTTATTTTTCATTTGTTGGTTAGAAATAAAGTGCTTCATCAATGAGAAATTTTGACATGCCTCATTGTTGGTAGCCCCATTTTGTTGTATACTTGATCAGATATATAAATATTTGATTCTGATAAAAATTTTGCTTCCTTTTTTTTAAAATACCTTTTTAAATTTTACTTGGTGGGTTAGGTTAGTACATGAATTAGATTCTGTTTTGTTTTCAGAAAGAACTTAGAGTGAACAAGGCAAAAACGTCTTGTTTTCCAAGGGGGTGTTTGGGAGTGGTGGGAACCACTCAGTTCCCACTACAAACTCAGTTATGAACAGTAAAAAGCCCTAATATGCTACAGTAACAAAAAAAAATTTGCTACAGTGTAAAACTCTCACATGCATACAATAAAAGTGGTTCTCACCACTGATTCCCACCATCCTTCCAAACACCCACCAAATCGTCATAATTAATTTTATGTTTATAGCATATTACAATTAAAATTGAATTATCCATTTCACAAAGGAAGGAAAGATTTTTTTTCTTAACGTAAAAAGGAAGGAAAATTAAGTTGGGTAACCCTTTTTTTTCTCCCACAACAAAATTTGTGTCCTAACTTTTTAGAAAAATTAGGGATATGGTTGGCTGTTCACATACCACTTTTTATTCTTCCATTTTTGCCCTTGCAACTTGAGTTGAGGAAGAAGATCAGAGATCGGGCTTTGTTCGATTTCGACGGCCGTCAAGGAACAAGATGCTTGCAGATCAAGCTCTTTCGCACCTTGATGGCGACCTTTGTCAACAAGATCAAGAGCTGCGCAAACATTTGCATGATTTTGTCGATTAGATCATCTTCTTCATTGTGATCTTGTCAACTTCCAATGCTTGTGGAGATGCTGTGCATGGTTGTGGTGGCTTGTGCAATGAGAGGGGAGAGAGAGAGAGAGAAGTGAGAGAATACGAAGGTTAGGTTTTTTTTATTTTTTTATTTTTTTATTAAGCTTTGTTCTTTATTAGAGTTTTAAAAAAGCTATTTGCCTCTGTTCCGAGAGAAAAAAAGTTGGACAATAGGGTGTTTAGAAACTAAATTTTTTGACGTATTTAAAAACTAAATTTTAATATTTAAATTTTAATTTTTATAGTATAAAACTTTTACGTGTATGGGAGAGAGTATTTATGTTTATGTTTAAGCTTGGTTGTCAAACTATCAAAAACATTGCGGCAATCATTCACCAAAAAATTATTCTACTTTGACAGGGTAGAAATAAATAATTCAATTCGTACATTTGCCAACCATAATAAAAACGTAAGAAAGAACCAAAAATTGCCCAAAAATCAATAGCGATTCCATTATGAAAAACTCGAGAACCAGAAAGAAACATCTCGAGCCAGATCATTGTCAGACGCACACATCGAACTTATTACGATATCATAAACTAGAAGAAGACATTACACAATCAAATCCACTTTCTTGCAAACGAATCAAACAAAAGAAAAATAAAAAAAAAGCAAATCATCCAAATCCAAATCAGCAAATGAATAAAAAAAGAGGAAAATGCAGATTGGCAGAGAGAGAGAGCCAGAAAGAGAAGTTAGAAAGACAGTGATCCCCCACCAGACGGCAAGTAGAAGTAGCAGTTATATTCATCCCCAAGCATTCTCAACCAACTCTTCTCCTCATCCTCTCTCCTCACCAGAAACTTGTCGGCAGAAATAAAAAAAAAAAAAAAAACAAAACCTCAACCGAATAAAAAAAAAACATAATTAAAAACAACAAACAAACTGACAAAGACACTTAAGAGTTGAGTTAAGACTTCCTCGGTTCTTGTGTTCATAGATTTTTGCCCATTTCGCCATTTTTGAGCCTCTTCTTGAGCTAAGAACGAGTGAGAGAGGATTCGGGGATTTTGGGGTTTTGGAGGATTTTAAGGATTTTTGGGATTTGGGAAATGTTGGTTCAAGACCGAGCGATTCCCAAGTCTCCAAAGCAGTCTCAGATCAGGAGTTTGCGGACACGATTCTCGGAGCCCAAAGCCCTAGATTTCTCGACATGGTTCTCCGAGAATCTCTACAGGATCTTCGCCGTCGTCGTCCTCATCGGCACCGTCGCGGCCCTCTTCTTCCTCCGGAACGTCGGCGACACGGCGGCGCTCCTCTGCTTTGAGAACCAGGCGCAGGCGATCGAGGCGATCAAGTTCCCTAAGGTGGATTGGAATTCGATTCCGAGGATTGTCGATAAGAGCTCTCCGTATGCGAATTTCAGGGCCGAGAGGTGGATCGTCGTGTCGGTTTCAGATTATCCGACGGATTCGCTTCGGAGGCTGGTGAAGATCAAGGGCTGGCAGGTGCTGGCGGTCGGCAACTCCAAGACGCCGTCGGATTGGGGGCTTAAAGGTGCGATCTTTCTCTCTCTAGACCAGCAGGCTAAGTTAGGTTTCCGAGTTGTGGATTACGTTCCTTATGATTCGTACGTTAGGAAGAGTGTTGGATATTTGTTTGCTATTCAGCACGGCGCGAAGAAGATCTTCGACTCCGACGATCGCGGCGACGTGATCGATGGGGATTTAGGGAAGCATTTTGATGTGGAATTGGTGGGAGAGGGTGCTAGGCAAGAGACGATTTTGCAGTACAGCCATGAGAACCCTAATAGGACTGTTGTGAACCCTTATATCCATTTTGGGCAGAGGTCGGTTTGGCCTAGGGGTTTGCCGTTGGAGAATGTAGGTGAAATTGGGCATGAAGAGTTTTACACCCAGATTTTTGGTGGGAAGCAGTATATTCAACAGGGTATTTCAAATGGGCTTCCTGATGTCGATTCAGTGTTCTATTTCACCCGGAAATCGGGTTTGGAAGCCTTTGACATTAGGTTCGACGATCATGCTCCAAAAGTGGCATTGCCACAAGGCATAATGGTGCCTGTTAATTCGTTCAATACGATTTACCATTCCGCGGCATTTTGGGCTTTGATGCTTCCTGTTGCTATTAGCTCAATGGCTTCAGATGTGTTGAGGGGTTACTGGGGTCAGAGGATGCTTTGGGAAATTGGTGGGTATGTTGTGGTTTATCCCCCCACAGTTCATCGATATGATAGGATTGAGGTGTACCCGTTTTCGGAAGAGAAAGATCTTCACGTGAATGTAGGTCGTTTGACTAAGTTTTTGGTTTCTTGGAGATCAAGAAAGCATAGATTGTTTGAGAAGATACTGGAGTTGAGTTTTGCGATGGCAGAAGAGGGATTCTGGACTGAGAAGGATGTGAAGTTGACTGCTGCTTGGCTTCAGGACTTGCTTGCTGTTGGATACCAGCAGCCAAGGCTAATGTCGCTAGAATTGGATCGACCTCGGGCGAGTATTGGTCATGGGGACCGGAAAGAGTTTGTCCCACAGAAGTTGCCATCTGTTCATCTTGGGGTTGAGGAAACGGGGACAGTGACTTCTGAAATTGGAAACTTGATCAGATGGAGGAAGAATTTTGGGAATGTGGTGCTTATTATGTTCTGCAGTGGTCCCATAGAACGTACAGCTCTTGAATGGAGATTGCTTTACGGGCGTATCTTTAAAACTGTAGTTATGTTGTCTGGGCAAAAGAACCAAGAACTTGCTGTTGAAGAAGGCCAGTTGGAGCAAATATACAAGTAAGTTGTATACATCAGGTCCCCTCAGAAAAAAAAAAGTTATACATCAGGCATTTTAATTCTCACTTAGCAGTCTGCTTACCAGATTTAGTTTTAGATTGGCTTCAAGGATTGATTTTTATTTGTTTTATGATGTTTTGGGAAGCTGGGGACTGATAATTAAGATGGAGGATAGGTGAGTTAGTCCCTGTAAACTCTAGAATCTGGATTAACGTTTAGGAACCTGAACCTGGGGAATCGACGAATTTTAAGCTTTTATAGTTGCATATATTCCATAAAGTGGATATTAAGCATTCTCTGGATCTCTTCATATGTGTTCCCATCTGTGCTTTTAGTACATATTTGTTTTAGAAATGGAAGTGTTGATAATATGCTTATCTTCTTGAATGGTGGATGCTTTTTGAGTCTTGACATTCCAAACATGCAACAAGGTGAACACGTGACGGGTTTCTTTGGGTTTTTATTTATTTATTTTTTTTATTTTTATTTTAAAGAAACTTGGGTTGGGGCAGATGTTCAGTTGCCTAGGTCTTAGAAAAGAAGAATCATAAGGTTTATAGTATCTACGACAGTCACAGAGTTAGAGCTTTTATGGAAAAAAAAAAAATTGGGGTAGAGAGGGGGGAAAAAAGGAAACGTAGAGTTGAAATAATAAAAGTTGACTAGGATTTGCTGTTATAACATCAATCTCGTCTTTTACTTACAGGTTCTCTACAACCATACTTGATTGGTGTGTTGTCAATTCTTGTTTGTATTTACGTCATATATTTATTATCAACAATGACTGGCAGCCACTTACTAAGTGAAACGCTAACTTTTTCTTCTGCATTCTGTGAATCCTTATGCTGTACAATTGATTCTTCAGCATTTGTAGATAGATAGATGGAGAAAAGACATCACAGATCAAGGAGTTAATATCGTCCATCAAACGTCGAACTAATTTTTGGCTATATCTTTCATCGGTTTATGCAGGTATATGCCCAAGATATTTGATCTATATAGCAGTGCGGAGGGATTTTTATACCTTCAGGACAATACCATTCTCAACTACTGGAATCTTCTGGAAGCAGACAAGACTAAATTATGGATTACAAACAAGGTAATATAACTTGAAAAATATACTTTATGGGAACCATGACTTTTTGTAACTGACCCTTTAATTATAAGAAGCATTGTTACATTCACCAAAAAAAAAAAAAAAAAAAAGGAAGAAGAAGAAGAAGAAACGTTTGTTATTTGTGGTAGCAAGTCATTGTTTTCTAATATATTGATCCTTAAACTTCTATGTCGATTGCTGATAATTACTTGGCAATAATACTCATTTCTCTGCCAATTTAATGGGATTTAGGTATCCGAATCTTGGGTTAGTGTTTCAATCAAGGACGGTGATTGGTTTTCAAAACAGGCAGAAATGGTAAAGAAAGTTGTAAGCACAATGCCAGTTCACTTCCAAGTAAATTACAAAGAAACTGAAAAAGGTGGCCAGAGCCTCACAATATGCAGTTCTGAAGTGTTCTACATCCCTAGGCATTTAGTAGCTGACTTCGTCGATCTTGTTAATCTTGTGGGAGATCAAGAAATCAATCACAAGGTCGCAATACCGATGTTCTTTGTATCGATGGATTCACCTCAGAATTTTGACTCGGTGCTTAATACAATGATTTATAAGCAAGAAGCACCTGCAAATTCTTCTACCCTTTATTCAGCCAAAGCATCCGCTGTTCACCCATGGAACGTTTCGGGTGAACCCGATTTCGTAAAACTTATCAGAATAATGGCAGAAGGGGATCCTCTCCTATTGGACTTAGTATGAAGGTATAAACCATCTTTTTTATACCCAACGAGGAATTTGAAAAAAGAAAAATTTTCAGAAGAGAGAAGAAAGATACTAAGTACCACTTTGTTAAATGTTTTTCCAAAACATTGTATTCATTTTTTGTTTTCTTCATTCCTCTTTTTGTTTTCTAGGGGTGGGTATATCTTTTTATTTTTTCTTTATTTTTTTAACCCTATAGAATATATTTTGTCATTCATTAGTGATTAAATATCCTCTTTGAAAAAAAATGTACACATCTTGTTGTTTTGCTTATATATGAAATGAGAAATTGTAACCAACATTCGTTGTCCAAGTGTCACTAGAGTGAATTCAGATTCTTTGGTAAGAAGTACAATTTTAATTCTGCAAAGTCTCGAAGTTGCTATGTTTCAATCATAAAAAAACTTGGGATTTTAAAACTGCAGAATTTTTGAAAGAATAGAAGAGAATCTTTCAGTTGTTTCGGAGAAGATCAAAGCAAATATTGCCTTTTGGATTCATCCCCATCGAGAATTTAATGCTCTGTTTCGTAAAAAGAAAAGAAATATGAGGGAATAGAAAGCTACGAAGGTAAGAAAATTGTAGGAAAAAGAAAGATTTTGACTTACTTGTTTGGTATGTTTACGTAAAAAGAGAATGATTTTACGTTCTCTTGTTTAATATTGCAAGAAAAAAATAAAAAAACTATTGTTAATACAATTATTATTTTGTTCAAATATTATTTAACTATTTCTCTAATTTAATATCTTAGAATTTGATGGAAAAGAAAAATAAATTGATAAGTTTACTTTTTTTACATTGTTGTCAAATTTTTCCTTCATAAAATCTACTTATATTTAAAGAGATCAATTTTGACAGGCCTTTATGTTATTTTTTCACTTATTTTTTTTTTTCTATTTAATTTTTTTTTTTGTCAAACACCTTGTCATATAAATTTTTATTTCAAAATCGTTCTACCATTTTCTTTCCCTCCGCCTTTCACTCGTGTCAATCTGAGAGTGATCTGTTGCCTTCTGATCTCGTCAAAGAGTGTTCTTTATTTTTATAGCTTGTAGCTTTTTCAGCTTCTTCTTTCTTTTTGGGAGGAGCTTTCCTCCTTCTGCAATAATGAAATAATTACACAAATTGTTTGTTTTAGAAGCCTTGTGTTTAAAATATCCACTTCTACACAACATCACAAATATATCTGTTGTTTTAAAGTTACAGGACTTTTGATGCCTATTAGGGGTGAACAATGGACGGTTTGGTGGTTTTTGAGCGGGTGTGGTGTGGTTTTTTAGGATGGCGGGTTGGCGATTAACCAACCCGCAAACCGTCCACCACATGGCGGGTGGTTTCAGTTTGGTTTTGGGTGGTTGCGAGCGGGTGCAAGCGGGTTGAAGCGGTTTAAACCTATGCTATTGTCTAACGTAATTTTTTGGACCTTTTTTTTTTAAGTGAAGAAAATTTATAGAAAATATAAGATGATAATACATAAAGTATTCTCAACAACAAGCAAGTTTGATGTCTAAAGACAGTGACCATATTCAAAAGTACAAATTAAGAAACATAATCATTCACTGCAACAAGAAACGTCAACTACAAATGAAGTAATGAACAAAGTCAAGAGTCCATAAAAATTAAAACGTATCCACTAGGTTCGAAAATAATAGAATGCTATAAATGAAATGATGAACACAATCAAGTGTTCTTTTTCTTTTCAAGGCCTTTTTCTACTAACTTACTTGATTTAAATTTTGATCATTTCACAAAATAATAAATAAGTAGATAGGTTTAAGTTTTTTTTTTTTTT
>CAMOHE010036576.1:0-17307 GCA_946598075.1 Artocarpus hirsutus
AGATCGACAGGCCGAACTTCGTGTTCGACAGGCCGGATTCAAAGGATCGGCAGGCCGGATTCATCCGACCGGCAGGCCGAACCTGAAGATGTTCGGCCGACCGAACCTGTTCCTCCGGCAGGCCGAACTGTGCAGTCCGGCAGGCCGAACCAGGGGAGCCGACAGGCCAACCGAGCCAGGAGAAATTTTGTGACTTTTACCCGTTTTAAACTGTTTTGAACCCTGATTTAAATTTCAACTTTGTACAATGATTTTATAAGCCTAAATGGCACACTAGGACACCATAAGATGATTTACTATCATAGGATACCTCGGGTTAGATGCTAATGAGCTAAGTTATTATGCATTTAGGATTTGTGCGTGGATCCGCGGAGCTAACGTATAGCGGACCGGGATTACGGTGTGAGACACCGGTACGAGTATTGAGGTAGGACTTCTACCCCTTATCTTTGGTAGCCCTATTTCAAAATGATTTAAGCCAAAAATGAATTTTATCAAATGTTTTCAATTACAAATTGAGAAATGATTCTATCTAACTATCTTTACAAACGATTGATTGAGAAATGTTCATAATGAACTTCATAAAGAATATAAATGATTACGTCTGATAAAGAAACGATTTCATGAATCAAAGATATATATATTTATATATGATCGAGGGCATGATGCCATATCAGAGATCGGGTTGTGTAGTGAACAACCTTGGGGGCAGGTCCCGAAACCCAGCTGGGCCACTACGGTGGTGAGTCATGTATGGTTTGCCTAGGAAAGGAAAATGGTACTTTTTGATTGATTTATTTGAATCATTCTGATAAGATTATATTTTATTTAATTTTACATTTAATTATTTATTCGCTGATTGTTCCAGTTCATTTTTATATGTTTATCTGATTTATGCAATTTCTTTTAAAGTTAAATAATTTTCCAAATACTGTCCTACTGAGCCTTTCGCTCACATTTTATCTGTTTTAAAATCTTAACCCTAGGTGGATATCAGCATAGGTTTGGAGAAGAGTCTGCCGACCGGACTTACGATCAGTAGAAGTATTTGGTAGGTTAATTTACCATTAAAGGCATGTAAGACTTTAACTCCTCTTTTATTTTGGACTGTGGTTGTATCATAATATTGTCTGTACTATATGTGTGTGCACAATATGTGGGCCAGTGGGACTCATACACGTTCCACCCCATATTTGATTATTTTAATGTTATTTCTATTTGTTTAATTATTATGACGATTCATTTATTTCTTTAACTTATTTATTCAAACGATTTTTAAAATTATCACCTTTTTATTTATAAATTTCCTTCTAAAACCTTATTTTTAACTAAATCTTTACTTAGTTTATTTAAATAAACCACCACGTCACCTCCCGTACTCCGGGGCGTGACAATGACCTTGAGGTTAAAGAAATGGAAAAGATCCCACATGCATCAGCTGTTGGGAGTTTGATGTATGCTCAAGTTTGCACTCGCCTGGATATAGCATACATTGTTGGATTATTGGGCAGATATTTGAGTAACCCTGAATGGATCATTAGAAAGCAGCCAAACAGGTTATGCGATATTTACAAAGAATAAAAGATCACATGCTTACATATAGAAGGTCAGACCAACACGAGATCATTGGTTATTCGGATTCGGATTTTACTAGATGTCAAGATAGTCATTGATCCACTTCGGGCTATATTTATTTGCTTGCTGGAGGAGCTATTTCTTGGAAGAGTGCTGAGCAGTCACTCATAGCTTCTTCCACTATAGAGGCAGAATTTATAGCATGTTATGAGGCATCCAATCATGGAATATGGCTACGAAACTTTGTCACTGGGCTGCGAATCATGAACAATGTAGAAAGACCACTTAAGTTGTTTTGTGACAATAAATCTACAGTCTTGTATTCCAATAACAACAGGAGCTCTTCAAAGTCAAAGCATATAGTGATTAAGTTTCTTGTTGTTAAAGAAAGAGTTTAGAGTGGTCAGATGTCTATAGAGAATATTGGTACAAACTCCATGATAGCGGATCCACTTACAAAAGGACTTCCACCCAAGGTCTTTCATGAGCACACTGCTCATATGGGTGTTCAGTTGCTTGATAATATGCAGTTTTAGTGGGAGTTTGTATTTGAATGCTAATTTGCTTTGTATATAGACATTGTGTGTTTGTATATGTGTTTTCTACAGAAATAAAGAATACAGTTTACTTACACTCTGATTTTGGTACGGTTTTGATTTCATTGAGATATAAGGTAGGACTAGTTAGAATAGACATGTTTAGATCACTTTGCATGTTATTTCCATGCTACACATCCATACTTGCTCTATGTCATTTGGTTATATCGATATACATAATCATTGATGGGTCTAGTCATGCTACATTTGTGACAAAGGCCACTCTGGTTCTATGTTGATATGATCAATGGACGAGATTATTCAGGAATACCCTTATATGTGATAGCAAAGGTTGAGCACACTAAAGTTAACACATTTTTGCAAAGAAACATATGTGGCCCAAGTGAGAGATTGTTGGAAAATAATTTTTTATATGGGCCTGCATATGTAATTAAATGTGTTGTTTAATGCTATCTTAAAGTAAAGCTTAAATTAAAGTAATATAATTAAGATAAAGTTGGAAGGCTTTTTTAGGTATTAAAATAATGTATGGGTTATTTTTATTAATATTATATGTGCAGATACCAATTTGTAATTTCCAGATTTTATGATGGGCAAAACTAAAAATGCACTAAAATAACTAAAGTTATTTATTCTGGTTATAGTCCCCAATCCATATGCATCATTTCATTCAGGAAAATTACAGACATTCCTACTTCTCTAGAAATCCCATCTTCCTTGAAGTTCCAAAGGAATACGTATTGGATTGGAAGGCAATAACACATAACAATCTAAGATCATGAATTCAGGTACGCTTCTGCAAATTTGGTATAATTCTTCTCAATAATTTGAGATGAACGATCCTGTAGAAATTTTGGTTTAATCTGCTCTAACAGTTGAAGTCAAAAGTACTGTAGCATATAACAGCTTTATATTGTTTGAGTTAAAACTGATAAACTAAAACTAAGTTTGTCAAACACCGTAAAAAACAATTTTATTTCTATTAAAGTGTCCCAAATATTACAAATAATGAACTAGAAAACAATTGCTCAGAATTTAATAATAAAATGAAAGAACTTGGCAAATGAAAAAACTCCTTGAAGTGCAAAAATCACAATTGACTTCCCCCTCGGAAAAATATATCCAATGCAGCAGGGTAGTGGCATCCAATCTTATGGATTCGACAACCGGTAAGTCTCTGCTAAGTGTGCATTCTCAAATAGCAGGTCGAGGCAAACTCTTTTAAGCTCTAAACTAGAGCGTTTGAAATTGAACAAAAACAATGCTAATGAAAGAGAGCTTTTTTTTTTTAAGAGAATGAAAAGAATAAAATTGCAGTATCGAAGGAATACAAGTACGCCTATATATAGTGCTTCTGAAAGCAACCAACATTGAATATGGAAAATGTAATTTTAAAAAACCAAAAACACCATGGATAGTGCATTTAGTTTCAATTATAGAACGTTTATATATGTTGAATGCCGAAAGCTGTCCAACGTTTATATAACATTAGACAAAGATTAAAACCAAACAACACGTATTTGACTAATAAAAGCACATTAAAAGCTTTCAAATAAGGGGAAAAAAAAAGATCGTTGGAACTATTAACATATAAGAAATTATAAATAAATTTGAAATAAAAAGAAATTATTTCCAACGGTAAACTAAATAAGAAATATTTCTTACAATCTTTACATAATTCAATATTCAACAAAAAGAACGATTAAAAGAAATGTTCTCGTTGGATTAAAATAGTTAGAAAAATGCATTAATATTGATGTCTTACGACTTGAATCAACACTTGGGTGTAAACACATACAAAGCATGATAAATTTAACTCAAACCAATCTTTAAAAAAGTAAAACATTATACATGTCACACACGTTACAAGACCAAACTTAAATTGAGTTTTTAGTTGGCACATTAAGGCCATGCGTCTTACTGGGATATTCATGGATGCTCTGGAAAAATTAGCCATGTTTCTCATGGAAAGCGGTCTCATTTTCACATCCATACAGGTGTGGATTCCATTAAATATGTAATTGCATTGAAACTGTCGTTCAAAAGATGACTATGGATCCATTAAGAGCTTCAAGCTCATCCTACTGCATGCGGTTGCACCATCTACGCCATAGGGATGAGCTTATGGGTTTACCCCTACATGATTCTTTCCAACTACTCAGTTGATTTGTTTTTACCCATTGGGTGTTTAGCTAAGGGTGGTGTGTACCACAAACTCAATTATGAACAGTGTAAAGCTCTCACATATTACAGTAAAAATAAAAAAAGTTACTACAGTGTAAAACTCTCATATGCTACAGTAAAAATAGTTCCCACCAATAGTTCCCACTACTAGCCAAACACAAAATTCTTGGGATCTCCATTCACATAGGTTGGGTTACTATCACAGGAAGTTTATTCAAATGACTTTTAAGCCTAACCCCCTTAATGTATCTTCGCATAGATTTCTAGCTAATCCTTTCGTCAATTGGTCGGCAGGATTTTTTATTGACTTTACAAACTAAAGTGATATTACTCCATCTCTCAACAATTGCTTTACAATATCGTCATAGGTGAATGTACCTACTCTTTCCAATTGGTTTCTTATAAAGAGGTATATCAATGAGGAGGTTTCTTAATCATTCTGCTTCTCTGTCTGTTGGATCCAATGCTATAAATTCGGAATTTGTTTGTAGATCTAGCCTTAGAAGTTTGTTTTATGATTTCCAAGAAACGGCACCTCTTGTCAAAATAAATACATAGACACTAGTAAAATTTATTTGATCAGTGTAAGATCTCCAACTAGTATTACATTAACCTTCCATTAGGGTATGAAATCCACAACAATGCAAAGCAAACTTACTAGTTCCCTCCAAATATCTCATCACCCTAGAGATCATTGTCCAACGTTCTTTGCCTGGGTTGTTAGCATATCTACTTGATTTGTGAACTGCATAGGCAATATCAGGTCTAGTATAATTCATCAAATATAACAAAATTTCTACTATCCTTGCATAAAGTTGTTGAGACACACTTTCATTTTTATTTTTAACAAAATGTATGCTAGGATCATAAGGTGTTTTCACATGAACACAATTTTCGTAGTCAAACTTCAAAAGTATTTCAACAAAATGTCACTGTGAAAGTGCCAAATCTTTTTCAGTTTTTACTATTTTCATTTCCAATATAACATTTGCCTCTCCAAGATCTTTCAGGTCAAATTTTGAAGACAGAAAATGTTACGCCCCAAAATATGGGAGGTGACGTGGTTGTTTAATTAAGTTAATTAAGAAGAAGTTTAATTAAAATTCAAGTTTACGAATTTAGTTAATCAAGGAATTGTGGTAATTTAAAAAAAAAAAGCCTCTCTAACAAACCTTTATAATAAATAAACAAATGAGATAAAGGTAAAATGAAATAAAAATAATCAAGAAAGAGAGATGGGTGTTGGGTCCCACTGACCCATAACTTGTGCACACATATAGTACTGACAATATTAGATTGCAACCATAGTCCATATGCCTTGAATTTTTTGTATAGCAATCTACCAAAATCTTCTACTGGTCATAGGTCCAAATTGTGGACCCTTCGTTAATCCTAAGCTGTACTCCACCTAGGGGAAACAAGATATGAAACAAATAAAACGTAAGCGAAGGGCTCAGTAGGACTATGCTTTAAAACAGATAAATAATTTAAATAAAATTTTACCTTACGAAACAAAGTTAAATAAATAAATTCATTTAAATAGATTTTATTGAAAACAATTCATCTAGAAAGTACCTTTTATCTTTTCTAGGTAAACCATAATATTCACCACTGAAGCGGCTCAGCTTGGTTTCGGGACCTGCCCCTAAGGTCGCACTCTACACGACCCGATCTTTGATATGGCATCATACCCACATATATATCTTTTTATAATCATTAAATTCTCATTTACCAAGTATTTTATTTACATTCATTGTGAGGTTTATTATAAAAACCACCTCAACCTATGGTTCATGAAATCAATCGATAAAATCTTCTTCTTCTTCTTTTTTTTTTTTTTCAATCGATCATTGAAAACATTTTGATAAGAATCTTTTTTTGAGGCCAAAAACATTTAAAAACTTGGTTGCCAAAGAAAGGGGTAGAAGTCCTATCTCAATACTCGTGCCAGTGCCCTACATCGTAGTCCCAATCCGCTACACATCAACTCCGCAGAACCACGAACAACCTTAAATGTATAATAACTGAGTCTATCAATATCTAGCTTAAGATATCCTATATCATCAAATTATCTCATGGTGTCCTAGTGTGCCATTTGTATTTGCAAAATCATTTTACAAGGTCAAAATCTCAATCAGGGTTTAAATAGTAAAAACAGGTGAAAAATAACAAAATTACACCATACTTGGTCGGCCTGCCGTTCGCTCTAGTTCGGTCGACTGAACTGTGCAGCTCGGCTTACCGAAAAACCAGGTCTAATGGGCCAAAATTTTCTAGGTTTGGCCTGTCGGACGTATGAATCTGGCCTACGAAACTTATGAATCCGGCCTGCCGAACTAGAAAATTTTAGAAATTTTCAAGCATGGGTTCTTAGTTTCCCGAGCTCAAATCCTCAATTCAACCTATTTTTCTCAGTTCTCAGGCTTGGAAATCATCTATAGATGAGAGAAAAACATTACAAAACACTTTTGAACTAAATTAAACAAGATTTGCACAATAATTTTGAAAAATTCCAAAAATAGTGAAAAATAGAGAAAAATGAAAAATCTTGGTTTAAATCCGTTTTTGATCAAACAAAGCTTGGATTCTAGTTGTTTTAAGTTTCTCTAACTTAGATTAAAGGTTTCCTAAGCTCAAATAAGCTTAGATTTCAAACTGCAAGAAAATTGAGAAATTGAAAAAGTTTTTGAAAATTTGAAAACTAACCTTGGATTCGAGCTTCAAATCATGTTTTTGGTTGCTCAATCACGTTCTCGTGCCTCCAATCCACTAATATGAAGCTTAAGCTTGATTTTTGATTCACAAATTTGAGAGAAGAAGAGAGACAAAGAGAGAGACCATGAGAGGGAAAGAGAGAGACAAGAGAATGAGAGAGAGAGTTGAGTGAAAAGAGAGAGAGAGTGAGGCATATAAATAGAGAAAGAAATGGACGGTTTCACTATATAGAAACCGTCTGCTATCCACGGTTTTGTAAAACGAGATATATTTGACTCTTGACAATTTTTTTTGTATCAAAATTCAAAATGACAAATAAAGATAATTTAAGGAAATTAAAAATTATTAAAATATTCAAAATAACATTAATTTAGAAATCTCACAAAATGATCAAATAAAATTTAAAACATTCATTATGGCACACTAATCTACCATTTTACACATTAATAATATTTAACTAATTTTAGGGCATTATAGCTCTCCTCCCCTAAAAAAAAATTTTGCCCTTAAAATTTACAACTTGATTCAGAAACAAAACAAATGCGGATACAACTCCTACATATTCGATTCTAATTCCCAAGTGGTTTCATCAACCCCGTGATGCTGCCACACAACTTTCACTAACGGTATGTCACGACGATGCAAGCTAATCACTTTTCAATCAATGATCTGAATTGGCACTTCCTCATATGTCTTGTCTTCCTGAATCTATACGTCCTGGAATGAGACGATCTTGTTTTGCTCAGGCGGACACTTAAGAAGCATTGACACATGGAATACGTTTTGAACATAAGATAGCTTAGGAGGAAGGTCAAGTTGATAAGCACCCACACCAATACGTTGAGTAATCTCGAACGGTCCAATATACCTTGGTGCAAGCTTACCACTTATTCCAAATCGTGTGATGTCTTTATGAGGCGATACCTTCAAGAGAATGAAATCTCCTACCTCGAACTCCAAGGGTCGACGTCTTCTATCTGTGTAACTCTTCTATAGATTCTAAGCTGCCTTCAATCGATCTCGAATCACGGCGACCTTCTCATTACTATCATGAATCTCATCTGGCCCAAGAATAATTCTATCTTCTGGTTTAGCCCAACACACTAGTGACCGACACTGTCGCCCATACAGTGCTTCCAACGGTGCCATGCCAATGCTCGATTAATAGCTGTTATTGTACACGAACTCTACTAGATGCAAATACTTCTTCCAGCTCCTGCCGACGTCCAAGGCACATGCACGTAACATGTCCTCAAGTATCTGAATTATCCACTCAGATTGTCCATCAGTCTAAGGATGAAATGCCATGTTGAAGTTCAGATCCATCCTTAAGGCCTTCTTAAAGCTCTTCCAATACTTGGCATTAAACCTGGTGTCTTTATCGAATGTGATGGACAAAGGAACCCCATGCAACCGTACTACGTTCTGTAGATATAATTCTTTGAGTACTTTTCTCAAACAAGTCGACCTAAAGGGAATGAAATGAGCCGATTTTGTTAACTTGTCAACCACGACCCAAATTGCATTGGGCCTTTGTTCTGTCCTCGGTAAACCAGTAAGAAAATCCATCGTCATGTGCTCCCATTTCTACCCAGAAATAGGAAGCGATTGAAGCTGACATGCTGACTTCTAATGTTTGACTTTCACCTGAAGACAAATCGCACACTTGGCCATGTATTCTCAGACATCCTTCTTCATACCTCTCCATCAATATTGTCTCTTCAGATCACGATAGATCTTTGCGCTCCTCGGATGAATGGCGAACCGAGACTTATGGGCTTCATGCACTACGGCCTTCATCACTTCCATGATTCTTGGAACTGCTAGGCGCTCCTTAAAGTACAACGATCCATCGGCACGTATCCTCCATTCTTCAAATTGCTCTTCGTTCTAAATATGCATCTAGATTCCCTGAAGGTGCTAGTCTCACCACTGATTCTGCTTCACCCTCTGAATGAGAGTTAGGGTCGTCTTCATATGATACACCGAAACTCGATCATAGTCTTCGTAATACTGTAGCTCATACTTACTCACTTTTGCATCTCTTTTCCAATCTTTAAGAGCCAAACAAGTGAGAATTCTTGAAGGCTTCCTACTGAGGGCATCAGCGACTACGTTAGCTTTCCTAGGATGGTACTGTAGTACGAAATCAAAATCTTCCATGTACTCCATCCATCTTCACTACCTTAAGTTCAGATTCCTCTAGGTGAACAGTTACTTCAAACTCTTGCGGTCAGAGAAAACCTAGAATGTCACCCCATACAAATAACAACTTCAGATCTTCAGTGCATGAATCACTGCTACAAGCTCTAGGTCGTGAATAGGGTAGTTTCGCTCGTGAGGTCATAGTTGTCTCGATCCATACGCCACCACACATCCATGTTGCATTAACACACACCTAAGTCCATGTCTTGAAGCATCTATGTAAACTTCGTACGGCTCGTCACTATTGGGGATAGTCAATACTAGAGCTGAGGTCAACCGATTCTTTAACTCTTAAAAAGTGAGCTCACATTCTTCATCGACATTCTTCCTGATCAATCTTGTCAACGGTGCTACTATCTTTGAGAAATCCTTCACAAACTTCCTGTAGTGTCCTACAAGTCCTAGAAAACTATGGATTTCTGCCACATTCCTCAGTCATTCCTATTCCACTATGGCTTACTTAGATGGATCCATTGAAATACCATGCTCGGAGATGACATGACCTAGAAATCTAACTTCTATCAACCAAAACTCGTACTTTTATTTCTTGGCGTACAACTGGTGCTCCTGTAGAATCTGAAGCATGATCCTAAGGTGTAGCTCATGCTCCTCCCAAGTCTTAGAGTAGACCAAAATGTCATCGATGAACACAATCATGAATTGATCAAGATAGGGCCTAAATATCCTGTTCATTAAGTCCATGAAGGATGCCAGAGCATTTGTCAACCCAAACGGTATCACCAAAAACTCAAAATGTCCATACCGGGTCCTGAATGCTGTTTTGGGGATGTCCTTTTCCTTAATCCTAAGTTGGTGGTATCCCGAACGTAAATCTATCTTTGAGAAATACTGCGAATCTCCCAACTAATCAAACAGTTCATTGATCCTAGGAAAAGGATACTTGTTCTTCACCGTGACCCGATTTAGCTGCTGATAATCTATACATAACCTGAGGGTCCCATCATGCTTCTTAGTGAATAAAACTGGTGCTCCCCATGGTGATGTACTATTCCAGATGTATCCCTTATCAACAAGCTCTTAAAGCTACTTTCTTAATTCTTTCATTTCTGCTGGCGCCATCCAATAAGGTGCTAAAAAAATTGGTGTTGTTCTTGGAAGCAACTCAATACAAAATACAACCTCCCGATGCAGTGGTAATCCTGGCAACTTGTCGGGGAAGACATCTCCAAACTCATCCACAACTAGGATTGCTACATTTCTTTTTGAGGTACTGGGCTCTCCTTCTAGGTTCATGAGGAAGGTGTAACAAGCTAGGTTATTCTGTCCTCCGAGACATGCCTTCATGAGATGCTCATTAGCCGAACACCACTACCCTGGTAGGTGATCGTCATCCCCTTATTGGGCACTAGAGTCACTCTTCTAAGCTAACAATCTACAACCACATTACACCTGAATAACTAGTCCATCCTTAGGATTACATCAAACAAACTCATGGGGATTACAATCAAATCACTCTTCAAAATCTCATCCCCAATCTTTATTTTACAAGCTTTACAAATACATTTTACACATACTAGACCCAAGGGTGAGGCTATAACTAGGGGTTCACTAAAATCTTCTATCCCTAATCCCAAGGCATGTACAAAAGAACTTGAAATGAGAGAGTGAGTGGTACCAATATCAAATAAAACATGAGCTAGAGACTAGGAAACTAGAATCATACCATCGATAACCGCATTGCTGGTCTAGGCATCCGAACTCTCTGTCATCATGGTGTGAACTTGCACTGGAGCTTTCCCTTTCCCTCTACCAACATTGCTATGTCCTAAAGTAGTTGGTCAATACTGCTGCGATGGAGGTGACTACACACTAGCTGTATTCAGCGCTCAATATTAAGGGGCGTTGTGCTGGAAGTTCTACGGCTGATGTCCTTGTGCTGGATATGGTAGTTGCTGGGGAGAGAACTAATGGAACTATAGTTGAGGGAACTGTTGAGACGGTGGTACGGTCTGAGGCTAACGACTAGCTCCTTCTCCGGCCCAAAGTCCTAGGTGAGCACTCTTGATCAGGCAATTTCTCTTTATGTGTCCCAGCTATTGGCAATAATGACAGTGAAAACTGTAGGGGTTGCTGCGCTTGCTGCTAGATAACTGTTGCTATCGCTGTTCACGCTACCCTGTTTGTTCTTTCTTGGAATGGGTCGACTATTGGTGCTCCTTCTGATGCTCCTCTATGGTCCTCTTGACATCTTGGCCCAATCCTCATAGTATTGCAAATAGTTGCTTTCCATATATATTGCTGCTGACACAGACTCTTTGAAATTCCTAAGTCATAGGGCAACCACCTGTCATTGGATGGAGGCTTTAAGTTCATCTTCGAATTTGATACACTTCTCGCGTTCTGATGCCACTACTGATAGAGCGAACCTAGCCAGCTCATTGAACTTTACCTCATACTTTCGAACATTGATGTATAATTTTAATTTTAGACATTTAAAGATCACCGGTGGACAAGACTCAATAAGACATTTCCACGTGTCCAAGCGTATTTCTTTAGAGAAAAAATTGATACAGATGTTTTTAAGAAATTAAGAAATGATGAAGGGACACACATTAATAAATTAGACAAGCAAGAAGAAAGAGGGACGGAGAGAATGTAGTAGAATAAGTTGAAGTTTTGTTATCTCTATGATTTCTTAATATTAATTGCTTAAGATTATATGAGTAGAAAGACTAAAGCAAAAGACCAATACACACACACACACAGAGACCATTTTTTTTACAATAATATGAGAGAACAAGTGACAACAATTAGGGAAGAGACAATGAGGTACCTATTTGGAGACGGCCAAGAAACAGCCATTTCACAGTCGGCAAGGTTTAGTGAGTACTGCCCTTTCAATAATTCCTTTAAAAACTCTTCTTATTGGAGGACTTTGGTCATCTTTTTTTTTTCCTTTGCTTCTTCATCTTCTTATTTACGTGTGTGTGTTTTCTTGCTATATTATTCAAGTTTAATGGCGTAGGTCTCACAGAAAAACCAGAAGAAATCTGTAGCAACCACTAAGAAGAATGACGACGACAACAATATAGCTAAGACGAAGGCGAAGAGGACACGAAAAAGCGTCCAGAGGGACTCTACCCCACAACGCAGTTTGATTTATAGAGGTGTCACAAGGTTTGGAGAAGATTGTTTTAGAAATCCACACTTTTTTTTTAATTTAGTTCGTGGATTCAAACATGATCAAATGCGCTTTACTCTCTTGTTAATTGTATAAGGGTTAATTAACTACTTGAAATGAGTGAGCAGACCAAGTAGCAAATCTTGTTTTGCAAACATCGTTGGACAGGTCGGTATGAAGCTTACTTGTGGGATAAAAATTTATGGAATCATTCACAGAACAAGAAAGGAAGACAAGGTAAATCAATATTTATCCTTTCTTCATTGTTTTTACTTTTACTAATTTAGCATGAAAACTCTATACACTCATATTTGATTCCAAAAATAAAAAATAAAATACAGAAAGATATACAGTTAAGTTCCTACGAGTACCGTACATCTTTGACGTCTGACAATAGCCACAAAAGGTAAGTATATGAGAATTTGGCGACCAAGAAAGGCTCTATCTATATCAGACACCAAATAAAAGAATATAAAAGGTGGACCCTGCAAAGAAGATCGTTACCATTGTTTTCCAAGCGTTTAGCTTGCTTCCACTAGGCATTGGCACCACCTTCAAACTTATATACTACAAACTCCACACGATATTCTGCTGGCACGCCAAGAGTATTCAAGTGTTTCACAATCGAATCTAGCCAATATTCAATTACTTGCGGGTCCTCTTTTTCGTCGAAGGTCAGAATAGATGCACATCAAAACTCCTTAAAGTACGCATGCTAATGATTGGCCTTAGAATCCTTCGGTCTTGCCCTTATTGCCATTTGTCAAAATGCAGCAAACATGGCCCTCATCATGCCCTCATCATTTTCAAACTTGGTGTCAGCTATCGAACAACGTCTAGGTGCCATTCTCTCACTTTTGAAAACAAAATTTGGACTATCAGTGGCATTTCATTGCCGTACCTATGTGTGCACAATTTCTAAGGTTCATAACCTTGAGCTCTGATACCATTCTGTCATGTCCTAGAGTACGAAAGGTGACATGGCAGTTTAATTAAGTTAATTAAGAAGAAGTTTAATTAAAATACAAGTTTAAGAATTTAGTTAATCAAGGAATTGTGGTAATTTAAAAAAAAAATCCCTTCTAACAAACCTTTATAATAAATAAACAAATGAGATAAAGGTAAAATGAAATAAAAATAATCAAGAAAGAGAGATGGGTGTTAGGTCCCACTGACCCACAACTTGTGCACACACATAGTTTTGACAATATTAGATTACAACCATAGTCCATAAAAAAAGAGAAAGTTAAAGTAGTATATGCCTTGAATTTTCTATATAGCAACCTACCCAAGTCTTCTACTGGTTATAGGTCCGATCTGCGGACCCTTCTTCAAACCTAAGCTGTGCTTCACCTAGGGGAAAAAGATTTAAAATAAATAAAACATAAGTGGAGGGCTTCATAGAACTATACTTTAAAACAGATAAATAATTTAAATAAAATTTTACCTTAGGAAACAAAGTTAAATAAATAAATTCGTTTAAATAGATTTTATTGAAAACAGTTTGTCTAGAAAGTACTTTTTATCTTTTCTGGGTAAACCATAATATTCACCATTGAAGTGGCCTAGTTGGGTTTTGGGACTTTCCCCCAAGGTCGCACTCTACACGACCCGATCTCTGATATGGCATCATATATATATATATATATATCTTCTTATAATAATTAAATTCTCATTTACCAAGTATTTCATTTACATTCGTTATGAGGTTTGTTCACCTCAACCTACTGTTCATGAAATTAGTCGATAAAATCTTCTTTTCTTTTTTTTTTCAATATATCGTTGAAAACATTTTGATAAGAATCTTTTTTTGAGGCCAAAAACATTTAAAAACTTGGCTGCCAAAGAAAGGGGTAGAAGTCCTACCTCAATACTCGTGCCGGTGCCCTACACCATAGGCTTGGTCTACTACACATCAACTCCGCGGAACCACAAACAACCTTAAATGTGTAATAACTGAGTCTATCAGTATCTAGCTTAAGATATCCTATATTATTAAATTGTCTCATGGTGTCCTAGTGTGCCATTTGTATTTACCAAATCATTTTACAAAGTCAAAATCTCAATCGGGGTTGAAAACAGTAAAAATGGGTGAAAAATAACAAAATTACACCATGCCCAGTCGGCCTGCCGGTCACCTTGGTTCGGCCAGCTGAACTGTTGTTGGAAAACTAGGTCTGGTCGGCCAAACTTTTTCAAGTTCAGCCTGCTGGACGTATGAATCCGGCCTGCCAAACTTATGAATCTAGTCTACCAAACATGAAGTTTGGCCTATCAAACTAGAGAATTCTAGAAATTTCCAAGCAAGGTTCTCAGACTCCTGAGCCCAAATCCTCATTTCATCCTGTGTTTCTCAGTTCTCAGGCATGAAAATCATCTGTAGATGATAGAAAAACATTACAAAACACTTTTGAAGTAAATTAAACAAGATTTGCACAATGATCTTGAAAAATTCCAAAAATAGTGAAAAATAGAGAAAAATGAAAAATCTTGGTTTAAATCCATTTTTGATCAAACAAAGCTTAGATTTTAGTTGTTTTAAGTTTCTCTAACTTAGATTAAAGGTTTCCTAAGCTCAAATAAGCTTATATTTCAAAATGCAAGAAAAATTGAGAAATTGAAATAGTTTTTGAAAATTTGAAAACTAACCTTGGATTCGAGCTTCAAATCATGTTTTTGGTTGCTCAATCACGTTCCCAAGCCTCCAATCCACTAATTTGAAGCTTGGGCTTGATTTTTGATTCACAAATTTGAGAGAAGAAGAGAGAGGAAGAGAGAGACCGTGAGAGGGAAAGAGAGAGACGAGAGAATGAGAGGGAGAGAGAGCTGAGTGAAAAGAGAGCGAGAGTGAGGGGTATAAATAGAGAGAGAAATGAGTGGTTTCACTATGTAGAAACCGTGTGCCGCCCATGATTTTATAAAATGAGATATATTTGACTTTTGACAAATTGTTTTGTTTCAAACTTCAAAATGACAAATAAAGATAATTTAAGGAAATTAAAAATCATTAAAATATTCAAAATAACATTAATTTAGAAATCTCACAAAATGATTAAATAAAATTTAAAACATTCATTATGGCACACTAATCCACCATTTTACACACTAATAACATTTAACTAATTTTAGGGCGTTATAGAAAAACTTTGGTAGACTCAATAATTTTTAAATCGGTGCTTAAAATTAGCATATTATCCACATAAAGACATGTAATGACACCACAAGATTAAGAAATTTTGAAATATAAACAAGTGTTAACATCACTTACAAAACACTAATTCTCAAGTAAAACGCCATTGAACCTCTCATTTCCATGTTTTGGAGCCTGCTTAAAGCCATAAAGAGACAATCAATGTACATACCTTACATTCTTGCAATGAAACTACAAACCCTTCGGGTTGTTCTTTATAAATCTCTTCATCTGAATTGCCATTTAGAAGAACAATTCTAACATATATCTGATGAACTACTAGTCGCGTACAAGTACACATGGTTGTAAGTAATAAAGTTAGAAATAAGAGTGTTGATTTCTATAGGAATTGGTTTACTAAGTTTTATTATCTATTATGGTTTAGTTGTTAGACATGTATGCCCTAAGGAGTAAAAATGTAATAAGTTTTTGGAGACATTTTTATCAATAAAGAATTTATTTATTATTTATATACCAAATCTTGTCATCTTTACAATCATATTTGTTGAATGTATGATAAGCAAACAACAGTCTAAGACTGTTGGTCTAAACCTTTAAGAATTGGGCATGTGATGGACAGATTTTGCGGAAGACATGATTCTTAAGGTGACGGTCTAAATCCTAAGATCCGCAAAAGAGGGAATCAAGTTGGGCACTTCATTCATGTAAAGATTATTATGTTGTCTATATCCCTATTGGGAGATGGTTTGTCTTGACCATCGGAAGTGGACTCCGTGAATAGAAACATTGGCATGTTATCATAGGTGATGATGTGTTAGATCAGGACATAAAGTGAATTGATTTGGATTAATAATTCTGTCTTGGCAAATCGATTCACTTTAGACAATCATTTGTATTGTATCTTAATCTAGAGATGAATAGTGGGCCCATTGTCTTGACTTGTGTCTTTTAATGTACCAAAGGGTGACACCCACATTTTAATAGTGGTATGCATGCCGGTACGTTGGAGGCATGACTCTTGATAGCATAGACCTATTATTCATAGACATGAAATCCATAGCTCCTCTTTAGGAGTAATGATATCCTCTTATATGCGCTATCCTATAATTGAAAAACTAGAGCGCTCAACCATTTAGATACATATGTGTAACTGAATGGTATATTGTCTTTAGATGATAAGTTTTCCAATGGTGAGATAATGGAATGTAAGATAAAAATAATCAGGAAGGTAAGACAAAACTTGTCGTTAAGCCGATTATGGATAATCCTATGGGGATACGGTACACTATGATATGTCGTGGAGACTTTGTTGTACGAGCTTCGTAAATCTATAGAGTTTGAGAGTGCAACTCCAAGCTTTTAGTGGAGTAGCGTTGGAGTTGATAATTATGAAATGTATCTGGGATATTGGGTTTCATAATTATCAGGAGCTTGAACTATATAGGTCCATTTGGTCCCCTTTGCTAGCTCACAAAATCCTGTAACGATACGGTGTGCTTTTCTAATTATTGGTGAGTTATGTCAGATTTATTAGATTGGTTGAAATTTAAAAGAATCAAATAATTCATGTCTGTTTGTCGGTTGAATTAATTTTGTGAACAAAATTAATTCAAGATAAACTTGTTGAATTATTAGGGTCAGATAATTCTTGTCTGTTTATCAGTTGATTTAATTTTGGATAAATTAAATCAAGATAAACTTGTAGAATTATTGGGAATCTATTTATTTTCTTAGAGATTATCTAGATAAAGTTGTTTTAATTAGATAACTTCTCTATT
>CAMOHE010036607.1:0-33353 GCA_946598075.1 Artocarpus hirsutus
TAGTTCTTTTAAAGGACCATCCTTTACTAGTTTGTTAATTCTGTCAAGGTTAATGTAACCTAATCTAAGGTGCCATAGGTATGTTTCATTATCAGAAGAAATCTTTTGCTTCTTGGGTTTTGGTTGTTCAACTTTGAACATTTTGGTATTGAGCAATGATTTTTCGTTGGGCCTTAAAGTGTAAATCCCATTTTCCAGATGCGTAGAACAAATATTCAAACCATTTCTAGAAATATTAACATAATTATTATTAAAAGAAACATTAAACATTTGTTCAAATAACCTGGAAACAGAAATCAAATTTCTACGAAAACAAGGAATGTAATAAACATTGTCCAAAATTAAAAACTTATTTCTAAAATAAAGTTTAACAACTCCCACTGCTCTTGCCGAAACAACCTCTCTCATTCCTACTCTCATCGTTTGTTCCTTGTTGGCAAGCTCCCTTGAAGAACTAAGCATTTGCAAAGAAGAACAAACATGGTTAGTTGCCCCTAAATCAATTATCCAAGGTGAAGTATCATCTTCAACTAAACAAGCTTCTAAAACGAGTAAATCTGATTTACCGTTGTTCTTCTTTTCTTTGAGCTCCTGAAGATACTTCTTACAGTTTCTCTTCCAGTGCCCAACAACGCCGCAGTGGAAACATTTCCTTTAGGCTTCTTTTGGTTTAAGCTCTTTTTGTTGTTGTTGCTTTTGTTCTTCTTAGGTTGCCCTCCATTTTTAGACTTACCATTTCCTTCAGTCCTCTTTCTCTTCTTATTCTTTCGAGTAAAAGAAGAGGGTTTAGTTTCTGCAACATTTGCCTCACCTTCATTAGTCTTTCTTTCAAAATAGACTCGAAGGTTTGAAGCTCATTAAGCAACTCAGTCATATTATATTTCAGCTTATTCATGAAATAGTTGCTTTTGAACTAAAGGAACGCAGGGGAGAGGGTTTCCAAAATCATCCCCACCTGTATGGCTTCATCTATCACTGCCCCATTTACCTCGGCCTCATGGAGATAGTTATCCATGTTGAGAACATGTTCTCTGACTGAGATCCCTGCCTTCATTTTGGCATTCATTACAGCCTTGACAGCTTCATGGCGTGCCTTTTTAGAAAGCTTGCCAAACATATCTTGCAAAGACTGCATTATCTCATAAGCAGTTTCCATGCTTTCATGCTTCATCCTAAGCACATCAGACATGCCAGCCAAAAGATAACAGTGGGCCTTGTTGTTTGCCTTGATCCAACGATCATATACTTCTCGTACATTACAAGTAGCATTGGCAGTAGGCGATGGAGGACATTCCTCCATTAGGACAAATTTGTAATTTTTACAAATTAGTACAATGTTCATGTGACTCTTCCACTTGACAAAATTATCTCTGGTTAATTTTTCATTTGAGAGAATAGCGATGATTGGATTAGACATTGTTGCTATAATAAATAAATAAAATAACAAATTAAATGGTTGCATAAACATCATATATGTTTTGGAATAATAAACACGATGCATAATGCATATGAAAAACACACAAAAATAATATTTTACTAATTCCACGATTATTCAATTTTAATAAATAAAGTGTCACCGTAGGGTAGGTCAAATTATTTATGGATTGAATTGAGACATTCTCAATTAATAAATATATTCAAAATGTCTCATATTTTCTACATTTATTAATAACCGTTTATATTTGTTCAAGATATAATTAACAATTTAATTATATCCTTATGAGTGTGACCCACTATTCAGATTTTAACAACTTAACTCAAAATTGCCGCCGTAGGGTAGGTCAATTTTGAAATACATTGTAGAATCCTATCTCTTGGAAGCCAACCTTGTTATTGATTTAAATGGACACCCTCTGTAAGGAGAATGAAATCAAAGCGTCGCGAGGCATTACCTAAATCTCACTGTGTTGTGCCAATAGTAGAGACCGTAGGTTATATTGTCATATTACCTTCTGCCACTCATTATTTTAAAAGATATGTTTTTATCTTATAAAACATCATATGTTTCATAATTCTAGTAAATAAAAACAATTTTTAATTACTAGGTTATATTATGTGTTAATAGAATCCCATTCTATTTACATTTAGATAAATTACCAGATTTTTTAAAAATCTAAATTTATTAAGAATTGTCTAAACTACCCAACATTAAACAATTTAAAATTAGATAACTTAGAACTAATGTGAATTTTACCAAGTCTTAACAATTAAAACTAAATTCACATTATTCGGTTGATTAATAAATTAAGATTCTATAAAACCAACCCAATTAATTTAATCTCATTAAATTAATTTTAACACATATTAAATCATTTTATAAACACCTTTATAAAAAAAGTAATGTGCAAGTGTATGCATGTCATGTTATAATAACTATAAGTGGGCATTTTTCTAGATGACAAGTTATAATGCATGAACATGTTATCACAATCATCACATGAAAACAAAGCATGAAAATAAACAATGGATTTTTAATCGGGTCCTTTTGGATAATTAAAATTACAACCCATAAAATAATTAAAAAGAAAAAGAATTACAAAGATCTTCTTGTAATTTATACATAATTTCCTGCTCCAATTTTGCAGTCTTCATAGGGTGGTTTACTATGCAACAATCTGCTAGGTTACCTTCAAAATTTGATAGGCCCAAAGTTCTCAACTAGGCCAAAATATTCAATGAACTTCTTTTTCTTCATCGCTCCACGTGTAGCAGGTGAAGGAGAGGAGAAAAGAAAAAAAATTGAAAAGAAATAACAATAATAACAATAAATTACAAAAAAGCCTATACCCTTTTATGGGTTTACACAGATTTGATCTAATCAAACTTTAAATAAAATTATCAATCCAAAAGGACCATATAATTAACGATCAAAAATCTATTCATTAAATAACCATTAATCACATGAATAATAATTACAAAGATGCAAAGTGCCCACAAACATGCATAAAAAAAACATGATATTATCAAAATAAAATCTTGTTAACTAAAATTATATATGCTATAACCCGCTCTGATGCCATTTGTTGGAATTAAAATATGAAACATAGCGAAAGGTGCAGATCGTTGATAAACAAAAATTTTCTAAAAACTTTATTCATCGAGAATAGTATATAATTTTAATTAATAATAAAAAGCTTTAGGAATTTTACTAACCTTTTGAAGGCTATCAAGGTATCCTAGATTTCCTCTTTGATACCACGATCTTCCAATCCAAGCCTCCACACCAATGGAAATAAGAGTGAGCATCAAACTGCAAAAATAAATTTTCTTCACACTTTTTTGAATCTGCTATATACTCAACACCTAAGATAGCAGACCTTTTTTTTTTAGAGAAGAACTCTCAGTTTTTTTCTCTGAGTATTTTGCAAAAGTTATGTGAATTAAAAAACTCTTGAGATAACTGTTATCTCTCTTTTTTTATATCTGAGCCATTAGTAATTTTTTTTAATTAATTTCAAATTTAAAATAACCACCATATCAGATATATGGGGAAATGATATATTTTACATGATACTTACCTTTTTTTCTTTTCTTTTTTATTTTAACAAATTAAAAAAAACGTTTAACTTTATATATATATATAAAGGTTGCTTTTACATTTCCGTAAACTTCCTTTTCTACTTACTTTTTTTTTTAATTAAACGAATCATAACTGATTCGTTGTTTATTTATATATAATATATATAAAGTAAAAACGTGAAACGTAACTTTACGTTTTCATTTTTTTTTGGTTTTATATTAATATATATATATATTAATATATTATAAAATCTGATATATATAAAGATTTGGTTCAAAACCACACACACATATATATATATATTTAAATCTAAATTCAAAAATAAATCACTTTTATTTAAGAATAGATTTTAAAAATAATCAATTAATTAATAAACTAATGCTCAGTTAAATATAACAACATTTATCACATTATGTTATGTGTCATAGAGAATATTTTTATGTATCGCATTAATAATTCAAGTGTGAAATAATTAACTCAATAATTTCAAACTAAATATGCATAATTCATTCTATGCATAAATCCAATATAGTGTTGCAGATATGGTATTGGGGACCTATGGACCTATAATCCAAACTCCAATAAATTTGACAATTAATTAAACTCTTTGATTGATATGTCAAATTTATTAGTTTCAGTGTTATTCCATTAAAAACCTAAAACTGAACTCTTGAGATTGATATAATCATTACATATAAGTCAGTCCTCCATAAATAGTTCATAATAAGACCTAGATTCAATTTCCGTTTACCTCTCTTATTATGAACGAGCGCTCTACTGTTCAAACCTCAAATTTTCACTCAAGATAACTATTTTTCCAACTTCCATAAGGAAGGAATGGATTCCATATCTATACAATATTATTCCCAGCCATTTATTACATTATGTTTTTAATATGCTAAGTTATGATCTGTGCTTAGATAAATCTTACCATGCAAGTCAAAAAACATAATGTCATAAATAGGAGTCTAACAAATACTCAAGATTAAGACTGTCAAATATATGATCATCATAGTGATAAATTTGAATACTTTATTTCTAACTGATGATTATTAGATATTCATAATTTATCTGGTCTAATCCTACATAATCTCATTATATAAAGTACCTCCAATCCAATGTCTCTACATTAATAGTCTGGATAATGATTATTTCATTTTAAATAAGATTGGATCGTACTTGTAATATTTAATTAAAGATCCCAAACTTTAATTAATTATTACGAATTATTTAGATTATTATCTATAAATTTTATCCCTAGGCATATAACACTTATATGCTAAATTTATAGTCACATAAATAATCATGGAATTTTCTTAATGTTAATAAAAGTATTCATAATACATATAAGCAACCAAAATAATAATAAATTCACTTTATTTATTTATTAACAATATGTATAATGTTACAGCTTTTAGGACACTAAACCGAACACTCACCCGCTACTGTCTCTATCTCTGTAAAACCCACAACCACTGCTTCTGCTCTAGTTCAAGCTACCATGAACCCACTATGGCACCGTCCCCTTCATCATGAGTTCAAGCTTGCCATCACAAACTAGACATCCTTGCGATGCAGCTCTCTCGCTGCAAGATAGAGGTACTTATCATTGGCAAAGGAAGCAAGTTCGCACAGACAAGATGGCAAACGCTGATTAAGACATCTTGATCTTAGAGTCCAGTGATCTCTACTGCTTGCTTTCTTAGAATTTTTCTTCCTTCTCTCTTTCTTTCTTTCTTTCTTTCAACTTCGGCCCTCTTCTTTGTCCTGCAGTGGCCGTCTCTCCTGGAACGCGATGACTATCAGTTCATGAAGATTGTTGGCTCATGAGGATCCCATAGCCTCAGAGATCTGTGCGACGATGTCGTGGCACCGGAATCGTGACACCCACAACGACATATGAGTTGGCCATGGTGGAGAAAAAAACTAATGCCGCACCGGAATCATGACACCGACAACGACATATGAGTTGGCCATGGTGGAGAAAAAAAACTAACGCCGAGGGTCGCATAGAGGAGATGATGAACAAGGATGAAGATGGCCGTAGCTCATGAACCAAAATATGGTTTTGAAGAGAGAGACGGTGAGAGAAAGAAAGAGTGTGAGAGAAGGATAAAGAGAGCAGGATGGGAGCACGGTAAGAGAGAAGAAGAAACAGAAAAAACAAAGAGAGGGAGAGAGGAGAGAGTTATTTGTTTTATTACTTTATAGTTATATTAAGTAATTTCCCAATTAGTAAATTCAAATTTGACAATGAAATGCTATTTACTAACTTATTACAAGTTTTGGACTATTTATTTTTATTTAAATTTGATTGTAGCCTAATCTCCCATTTTTGCCTTTTAAAAATGAGCTTTTGGGCCCAACATCACTATTCTTACCGATGGACTAAATCTAGTTTAGGAAGCCCAACACGTCTGCATAAGAATCAAATAGAAATTAATAATGAATCCCCTCTTTTTGCCATTTAAGAATGAGCTTCTCTCCAGCAGAGAGAGGGGATGAAAGAGAAGGGTAGATGAGATAACAGTTTTTTTTTTTTAAAAAAGATTTTGGAAAATCAAAGAAAGAGGGTTTGAGACGAGAATAAAGAGAAAAAAAAAAGGTAAAATTATAAAATAAAATATAGAAAATTTAATATGGACTATAAAATTTTAATCTTTGTAAAGTATGCTATTTGAGAGGGTGCAGTTTCCCTTCTTACAAATATTTTTAGAACGATTTATTCACTATTCAGACCAAAAGCCCCAACGCGGCCCATTCGGCTTTGAAATCATGCTAAGACATTGACGTCGTCATGTGAGGGTCGTTGTGTTATAGAGGGCCGTGAGCATTAAACGAGAGGCTCAGACTCGTTAACTGGTATTCTATTTTTTGCAATCTAAAATTACCAAGTTTCGTGAATCCCATTTCAAAAGCAGTTTTCAATAATTTGGCGTAGTTTATTGCAAGAAACATTTTTCTTTTTCAGCCAAAAGGTTGATTTCGCAATGTTATACGTGTTTTGAATATTTTACTTTTCTTTAAATTTCGTATAAAAAATCATAACTTAAAATAGAAACTGAATTTCAGAAAACTTCCTACTACAGACGTATAGTTTATGCAGCTTAAAAATTGTTAATGTTTTGGCCAAAAACAAATTCTACAATTACAAGTCAATTTGAACATTCCAAAATTAAACAATGTATAACTCAGTGTTAGAGACATAATTCAGAAAGACGATCAACTACAAAGTTGTTCATATATTAAAATACTTTTAACTTTTTTGTTTGCTATGAGATGAGAATCTTCCATTAAATAAATGTTATGATACAAAAACCACATTCAAGTGACACCTTTTTGGTAGTTTTTGAGTTCTACATAAATTTGTATGTTAAAGTTAGGATTTTTGAAATTTTTCTTTGCAAAAGTTATTCGTCTTGGACCGATCTAAAAATAATTTATGTAAAATTGTATGTTATTGGCATAATTTTAAAAAATTTTCTTCAGAAAAGTATTTTATCTAGAACTGATCTAAAACTTTCGTGTTTTGCCAAATTTGTATTTTGCCTCTAGGACATTTTTTTCGCTAAATCTTTGTGGCTGCACTAAAACATTCAGTTTTTGAAATAGTTCTTTCTGTAATTTTAGAAATTTGTATAAAACTGTATATTAGAGGCACAATTTTAACCTTTTTTTTTTTTGCTTCACAAAGGTTGTTCATCTCACGTTGATCTGAAATTTTTGTTTTTATCGAAAATTTGAATTTTTCCTTTGACATACATATTTTCCTAGATTTCTATTGCTACAGTACGGTTTTTGGTATTTTGAGGAAAATAATACATCGCTCAACTTTGAAGCAGATTTTCCCAAAAAAAAAAAAAATTCACCAAAGTCGTTCATCACAAATAGATCCTAAACTTTTATGCTTAACGAAAGTGCACACCTTTAAGAGGCCCGTTCCACAGAATATAGAACCCATAAAAATAAGGCCCTTAAAAGATTATTTTATGCACTAATCCGGCATTTTTTAAACTCAAGCACATCGAATAACCATAAACATCTCCAAAACAAACTTAGAATTTTCACTTAACTTTATACAAGGAATTGAGAAATTAAAGGGAAAGATTTTACACGTAGAGGCTAGGATCTATACAAACGATTAAGAAAATTAGAAGAACAACGAGAAACATTGAACATGAAATTATTGGGGCCGCTGACCATCGTGGCATCTCTTCACCCTGGATGACAATCAAAAGATTAAGACTAAAATCTAAAATATGAATAAATAAATAAATAAAAGCAGAAAACAAAGATCAGGTCTGTTTATTCTCCCGGGGAGTACCAAGATTTACATCAACATCACTGGATCCTTAGACTTTTCCTTTTTTTATTCTCTTTTTTTTTTGGACGTTCTTCTCCTTTTTTATATCCCCTCTTCTGTCTTTTTGGCTTCTTTATTCCTATTTATACATAACCCCTCCTCTTTAATTATTCCCCATTTTTTATAGATGGTGGTCCCTCGTGGCTTCGACCGCACTTACTTCTCCAGATTCATCTCTCCTAACTTTCTCCCTGGAGTCAACTTTTTCCACTATTCTAATGGCGCTGTCATGCATACTAAAGTCCTCCGTTTGGGATATTTTGAAAAAAAAGGTTAAAGAAAATTTAAAATTAAGTAAATGGTCTCTTTTTTTTTTATCAAAAAAAGCTTTTTCTGAGCACCGAAACTGTCTCAACTTTTTTCAAAAAAAAGATAAAAAAGATTGTATCAAGGAGAGGGATCTGACCAGGATGAAAAAAAAAAACTGAAACTGTCTTAATGCCTAAAAAGTTAGTTTTTTTATGCCCAAAAATCAAAAAAAAAAAAAAATTATTGACCGAATAAAATTTTTTGAAAAAGTTATTTTCTGTTCCCTTATGAATTTTCTTGATGTATGATTGCCTTTTTGGTGACTTGCCTTGGGCCTAAGAGGATTCTTCTCTTTTTGGGCCTCTGATAATTGAGCGGCTTTCGGCCCGTATTTTTTTGTCACGGCGGCATTTTGGTTTTGTGCCCCCACATTAATCCCCCTCATTCATTGTCTATAATGTTTTAAGCCCAATGAAGGTGATGCTTAGTTTGCCCTTGATTTACTGGTTCTTTTCCTTTGCTACGTGTTACCACATGTCCTGACCATAAGTTTGCACGGCCTAAAGGAGAGATTTTTGAGAGCAGAGTTCGCCAGACTTGGCCGATTCCTGGAGGACTTGGGATAAAGCCTCAACCCCGAAGCAGTTTAGAGCCTCATCCATTTAGTGCAACTACCGTAAGATTCTGATAGGTATCCCTATTCGACTACCTAAATAGTTTAATTGGTCGTTTATCGTTCGCATGGCGTTGCGTCTAGTGTTTGGCTTGCCTTCTTTGCTTGATTCCTTGATTGACACCAAAGCTTTAATCACAGAGCAAGCATTGTCAAACATAAAGATCAAGGTTCCTACTCCAGATGAGGTCATGAGGAAGGGTTGGCTGAAAAGAAGGCGGCCCATGAAGGATGGAAAAAGGCAAAGTTGGACAAAACTTCTGCCAGCATCCCCTTCAATCCTTCGTCAAAGTGAGCGGAGGTCAAACCCCTCTCAACGCTTCAAGCCTTCCAAGAAGAGGAAGGAGCTGTCAGGAGCGGACTAGGAAGACAACTTAGTTCTTTAAGTCCCTTATTTTGGTAGCATCCTTGAAGATCGAAAGATAGCAATTTTCACTTTTTGTAGGCTTGTTCTTGTGTTGATGGTAGGGTTGTATTCTTATTACATGTTTATCATTACTTGTGTCCTAAGCGATAGCTAACTAAACTCTGCCACCAAGAATATAAAGAGTTACAAGCTATAAACGAGTCAAGCGAACATAAGAGCGACGAGGGTCAAGTTCACAATGTCGCCTCAGTTGGTTTGAGGGACAAATCAAAGTGTACCACTTCTGTCTCAGTGACGATGCTTGACAAAACCAAAAGAGGGCCTTTGGCTAATGACGGGGACGACGACCGAGCCTCAGCTACTAGGGGTTCAGCTGGAGTGCAGTGTCGCTACCTTGAATTTGACTTGACAAAACTTTATTGTCTCCCATTTTCCTTTTGTCCTTCGTACGAATAATTTCTCTTTGCTATTTTTTTATTTGCTTTCTGAGATTGCTAAAACTTCATTTAGTAGCGATCCATGTAATGTTTGAACAAAAGACTAAGTTGCAGCTGCTTTTGCGATATTTATTTAATTATCTCTTGTGTATGTTTCCTTTATCTTGCCTTTTTGAGAGTTGGAATAGTGCTCATATTTGAACCTTGAGTCATCATATGACAGATGTTATTGAGCAATGGTTTGGTTGTTAGAAATTCCAAAACAATTAACTATATTCTACATAGAATCATCCTATAATAAGAACACCATTAGGCCTAGGATCTATATCATGCCAGATTATTGAGGATTAAGTAATAAATAAAATACCTGGGTCCATTGGTATTGATCAAATGGAGGAACCGATGGTTTGTGACCTTCCTCAACGAAAATGCTTCAATTCCTCAATGGGACTGTCGTTACTTTTCCTGATGGGAAGAAAAGAAACAATAACGCGTTTTGGTATATTGGGGACCATAACCAAAAAAGTCTTCATATAGGGTTCCCATAATCTCCTAAATGGTATCTATTCAATTTACTCCATATCAATTTTCATAATTAATGGGTTTATTATTAAAATGAGATCATCAAAATTTCAACCTATATTAAATAGCTTATAAAATTGATTGAGAATTATATGTTGCCCAATATAAGAAATTTGATTTCCTAATAATTTTCCTAATATAAGAAATCTAATTTCCTAACAATCTCCCACTTGGTCTACATATTATTCTTGAAATAATTATATCTCTGAATTCCTTATGCGTGCATCTGTAAGCTATTTACCTTTAAGCAATATTGGTCCATCTCATATGCTAGTAACAGAACTATCATAGCTTTAGTCTCAGTATAGTCGAGACTAAACCACGATCATCACAATACTATCATACTCAATGACATAGATCAAATATGGATGAGTAGCATGGAAATTACATGTAATGTGATCTCAAACATGTCTATTTCCAACTGGTCCTTCTTTAGTCTTTAGTGAGATCAATTCAAAGTCCTTAGTCTAATGCAAACATTGCATATAGAAAACATAAGCAAGCTTCAAAATACAATTATGAACCATCAATCTTTATTCTGCAGAAAACTGAATAATTTAGTGTCTAAAACAAAAAATCATAGAACATCAAAATTTCAAGGCATCAACAGGAACAACACCCATACGAGCAATGTGCTCGTGAAAGGCCTTAGGTGTCAAGCCTTTGGTTAATGGGTCTGCTAGCATGGACTCTGTTCCTATATGTCCTATGGAAACCTGTCTATTTTGAACTTTCTCCTTAACAACCAAAAATTTAATGTCAATAAACTTCGACTTTATTGAGCTGTTGTTATTGTTGGAATATAGTACTACTGAGTTATTGTCACAGTAAATCTTTAATGGTATATCAATACCATCTACCACACGCAGCTTAGTGACAAAGTTTCGCAGCCTTATCCCGTGGTTAGACGCCTCATAACAAGTGATGAACTCCGCAGCCATGGTTGGAGGAGCTATCAGAGTCTGCTTAGTAGACTCCCATGAGATGGCTCCTCCAGCCATCATATAAATGTAACCTGATGTGGAGCGCCTGCTATCTTGGCATCCCGCAAAATCGAAGTCAGAATACCCAATGGTCTCTAAATTGTCTGATCTCTGACAAGTGAGCATGTAGTCTTTTGTTCTCTTCAGATAACGCACTACGCGTTTTGCTGCCTTCCAATGTTGCATACCTGGATCACTCAAGAATCTACCCAAAACTCCCACTATAAATGCTATGTCAGGATGAGTACAAACTTGAGCGTACATCAGACTCCCTACTACTGATGCATAGGGAATCTTTCGCATCTCTTTTCTTTCAATGTCATTATTGGGGCACTATTTGAGACTAAATTTGTCTTCTTTAGCTACGGGCATGTCTCTTAGTTTACTATCTTTCATGCCGAATTTACTCCAAACCTTATTGATATAGCTCTTTTGCAACAACCCTAGGATACCTTGAGAACGATCTCTTCGTATCTGAATACCTAATACAAAAGAGGCATCACCAATATCTTTCATCTCAAAATTACTTGTTAGAAATTTCTTGGTTTCATGCAGTAAGCCTATACCATTACTAGCGAGTAGAATGCAATCGACATATAACACTAGGAAGATATATTTACTCCCACTGAACTTGTGATATACACATTCATCAATGACATTTCCCTCAAAACCGTATGAGGTGATGACTTGATGGAATTTGTGATACCATTGACGGGAAGCTTGTTTAAGACCATAGATGGATTTTTTAATTTACAAACCATCAACTTTGAATCTCCCAATACAAAGTTTTCTTGATGTACCATATAAATCGTCTCATTGATGTCTCCATTGAAAAACATAGTCTTGACATCCATCTGATGTAGCTCTAGATCAAAATGAGCCACTAGTGCCATTATGATTCTAAAAGAGTCTTTCGAAGATACCGGAGAGAAAGTCTCTTTATAGTCTATGCCTTCCTTTTGAGTAAAGCCTTTGGCAACTAGACGTGCCTTGTATCTCTCGATGTTGCCCTTTGAATCCCTCTTGGTTTTAAATATCCATTTACAACCAATGGGCTTCACACCTTCAGGCAATTCAACGAGATCCCAAACATCATTGTCTTTCATAGACTTCAACTCATCCTTCATGGCATCAATCCATTTTTTAGAGTTAGAACTACGCATGGCTTAACAGAAGTTGATCGGATCATCTTCTGTTAAACCAACGCCATCCTCATGTTCTTGGAAAAAGCCGATGTAATCATCTGAAATTGCACTTCTCCTCTCCCTAGTGGATCTCCTTAATGGCACTTCTCGAGGTTGTTGAGTTTGTTCTATAGGTGGTGCTAGAGGAAGAATTCCATTGTTGTCTTGGTCTGGAACAATGTCAGGAACAGGGATCTGAACATTGCTGTTTATTGTTGGAGCTGCATCTTGAATAGTGATAGGTATAAAGACTTTATCACCATCAACAGCAGATTCTTCTTCAAAGACAATATTTCTTATGTTTCCTTCCCCCCAAACTCAACATCTTCAAGGAATCTTGCATTTCCTGTTTCAAAAAAGGATCTTGTTGTGGGATTGTAAAATTTATACACTCGAGAGCGTTCAGTGTAACCAACAAAATAGCAACTAATTGTTCTTGAGTCCAGTTTTCTTTCATGTGGCCTGTAAGGCCGTGCCTCAGCTGGACAACCCCAAATATGCAAGTGCCTAATGCTGGGCTTCTTGCTTGTCCAAAGTTCATCGGGGGTTTTAGCAACTGCTTTGCTTGGTACTCTATTAAGGATGTAAACTACAGTCTTTAACGCTTCTCCTCAAAGCGACTCTGGCAAAGAAGAATGACTAATCATACTCCTCACCATATCCTTAAAAGTTTGATTTCATCGTTCCCTAACAACATTTATGTTGGGTTTGCCCGGCATAGTGTATTGTGGAACAATTCAGCACTCATTAAGGAAAAGTACGAAGGGTCCTGGATGTTGTCCTCCTGATCCATCATACCTGCCGTAGTATTCACCACCATGGTCAGATTTGACAACTTTAATTTTCTTTCCAAGTTGAAGTTCAACCTCTGCTTTGAAAGACTTGAAAATGTCTAGGGATTGTGACGTTTCATGTAACAAGTAGCCATACCTAGAGTAGTCGTCTATGAATGTAATAAAATACTACTGTCCATTCCAAGAAGCTGTAGGGAATGGACCATATATATCAGTGTATATGAGTTCTAAGACATCTTTAGCTCTTTCGGCACCTATTTTTCTTATGTTTGTTTGTTTTCCCTTAATACACTTGATACAGAATTGAAAGTCTGTCACATCTAAGGGTTCAAGAATTTCATCTGACATGAGTCTCTGAATTATCTGCTTAGAGATATAACCTAAACGCCTATGCCATAAAATGGCAGAATTCTCGTTTAATTTTTGCTTTGTACCACGTGAACTTGTTTGCAGTATTTCATTATAGGAACTAACAACATCAAGCATGTATAGATTATCAATTAATGAACCAGAACCAATAAAATTTGAATTTTGGTAGAGACTAACTTTATTATTTCCAAATGAACAAGAAAATCCTGATTTGTCCAAAGAAGAAATAGAAATTAAATTCCATCAAAAAGACGGTACAATATAAGTCACCAATAAATCCAAATAAATTTCAGTTCTTAATCGTAATTTGAAAGTCCCTACAGCCTCCACTGTAACTTTATTGTCGTCACCCACAAAGATGAATCTTTCAGCATCATTGCGGTCAGCTCCACAAACAACCCTGCATAGACATACTTATGTGAGTAGTAGCACCGAAATCCGCCCACCAAGTATTCTTAGGTACAGAAGCTAAATTAACTTTAGAACAAACAAAAGTTAGAAGCTTACCCTTCTTTACATGCCAAGCGGCGTATTTTGGACACTCCTTCTTCATGTGTCCCGGCTTCTTGTGGAAGTAGTAGGTAAAATCTTCATCCTGCATCTTTAGTTTCTTTTTTTGCTGAGAAGAACCTTCCGTAGTGTCTTTAGCTCTCTTCTTTTTCTTGTTTTAAGAGGTTGAAGCCAAGTGAGCACTCTCAGTCTTATCCCACTACTGCCTCTCTTCTTCTTGCACACAGTGAAATATAAGCTCATTTAAGGCCATTTGTCCTTTTGAGTGCTATAACTCACTTTGAATTGCCCAAAGTGTGCAGGAAGAGATATCAAAACCAAGTGCATGAGCAAGTCCTCTGACAGTTCTAACTTAAGTGACTTGAGTTTCAATGCGAGATGGGACATCTCCATGATGTACTCCTTTATGTTCCCTTTGCCCTTATATTTCATCGAGACGAGTTTAGCCAAAAGGCTACTTGCCTCTGACTTTTCATTTTTGGCAAAATATTGTTCAATTTCCTCAATGAACTTCTTGGAATTCTCGCTCTCAGTAATAGAGCCCTGAAACGCTTCAGGAATGGTACGTTTCATGATCATCAAGAACATTCGATTAGAGCAATCCCATTTTTCAATTTTAACGTCATTAAGGTTTTCTGTAGTAGGAATGGGTCACTCCAACCTAAGTGCAAGATCCAAATCCATACAACCGAGGACAATTCCACGGTTTCCTTACAAATCTTGAAGTTCGTCCCATTCAGCATTGGGATGTTATTAACTTGAGCAAAAACATTTGTAGTTGTAGCAATTGAGACTGAATAGAGAACAAAATAAATAAAATTAAAACAATATATATATATATATGGGCATTTAATTAAGATACCTAGCACAACATTAATATCTAGTCTTTAGGCAGAGATATCAACTTGTAAGTGGTATTCTTGGCATAGTAATCAAATACTGATAATAATTCCTGTCAAAAAAAGTCTTTCTTTGGACCGACTATTATTTACATAGAAAACTTAACAATTATCACATATCATTACTATAGGTGAATATGTATTTCGGCCAAACATTAACCTTCCTTTGGGCCGGTTAATATTCGCATGAATCATACATACACAAATATCTTGACATTCTAAAGTAAATTAATATACACAAAAGAGGCTACTTTGGTAGCATATTGTTTCAATTAATTTTTTTTAGAACATTAAACTTTTATATGGAAGTGGGTACCAAAAAACAAACTTAAAATTCAAAAAAAAAATTATTTTTTTTTTGTAAACGACTTGTCGTTTGAAGAACAAAATTTATGCAACCATACTTGAGAAAACGACATGTCGTTTTAGTTCAGCAAAAAACAACGTGTCGTTTTGAGCCAAACGTCTTTAGCTGCCAACCTTAAGAAAACGACATGTCGTTTATTTTACCCAAAAACGATGTGTCGTTTTGAACCAAACGACTTTGCAGCCAACCTTAAGAAAAACGACATGTCGTTTCTCTTTAACGAAAACGACATGTCGATTTGAACCAAACGACTGCTGCATGCGTAGAAAAAATGACTCGTTGTTTTTGGCTTCTTCTACCTTATGATGGATTCTGCTCGACCCGAAACGGATCCAATTGGATCCAAATTGCAAACCCGCCTTTTCTTTGCCTTCTAAACACCAAAAAAGATGATTTTAATCATAGAAAACTTAGAAAATTGTTAACTTAATGATTTATAACCTTAGTTTTCACCAAAAAATTGTTGAAAGCAATCATCCAAATGTGCAAAAAAAAAAAAAAGCAACGTGAGTTGTATATATACACATATATATATATGTCCAGCACTATAAACTAACTAAAGTATGTATGTGTACGTATGTATATATATACACTGGAATTTCTATTTTAGATATGCATATATGCATATATATTTATGCAAATAAATTCAAAAAATGACTCACTTCTTTTTTTTATTAAAAAAAAAGTAACGAGAACGTATATATATATGCATATACTAAGAGTAACGACCATATAACCATAACCAATATACATGTTCACAACTTTATCGATTAATTCAAGAAACACATATACAATTGTACAAAACAATCCCAATAATCTAATAATGATAACCTGCTACTGATACCACTTGTTAGAAATTCCAAAACAATTACCTGTATTCTACATAGAATCATACTAGAACAAGAACACCATTAGGCCTAAGATCTATATCATGCCAGATTATTGAGGATTAAGTAATAAATAAAATACCTGAGTCCATTGGTATTGATCAAATGGAGGAACCGGTGGTTTGTGATCTTCCTCAACCAAAACGCTTCAATTCCTCAATAGGACTGTCATTACTTTTCCTAATGGGAAGAAAAGAAACAATAACGTGTTTTGGTATATTGGGGACCATAACCAAAAAAGTCTTCATATAGGGTCCCCATAATCCCCTTAATGGTATCTACTTAATTTGCTCCATATCAGTTTCCATAAGTAATGGGTTTATCATTAAAATGAGATTACCAAAATTTCAACCTATATTAAGTAGCTTATATAATTGATTGAGAATTATATGTTGCCCAATATAGGAAATTTGATTTCCTAATAATTTTCCTAATATAGGAAATCTAATTTCCTAACATTGGTTGGATATTTTTCTCCCCTCAAAGTTTTTGCAAGCAGAAAATGACCTTTGTTCTCTCATTTGTACATATGAAGAGAGGGTTTTAACATCCTACTTTTCAACAATGGTGGATTACCCTAGATCTACTCTTTGGATAGGGCCATCGATGCTTTCACTTTGATTATGTCAATTATATTCAATTGAGCGATTGCTCACTTGTTTGATTTAGTGCTTTAATTTTTTATGAGTGTTTGGCTTAAGAGTGAGTCCTTTAGGAGTGAGCGCCCATATTGGGTTGAAAGAGTGATGAGTGAACAAGTAACAAACACTCTGATTGTGAACATTCCACTTAGTAGCAAGCACTCAGGCTACGAGCGAGTCACTTAGTAGAAGTACTCAGGTTATGAGTGACTCACTTAGTAGTGAGCACTTGAGCTACAAGCAAGCAAGTTGTTTAGTAGAAGCATTGGGCTGTGAGTGAGTTGCTTATTAGCGAGTGCTCAAGTTACAAGCAAGTTGCTTAGTAGAGGGCTCGATAGTGACTCAGGCTGTGAACAAGTCGATTAGTAATAAACACTCCAGTTAAAAGTGAGTCACTTAGCAGAAGCGCTTGAGCTACAAGCAAGTCTCCTAGTAGTGAATGCTCAAGTTGTGAGCAAGTGCTCTTGGTTTTGATGTGAAAGTCTTAAGAGCAAGTACTTGGATTAGGGGCAAGTCGCCCAAGAGTAGGTATTTGTTTTTTCTCACAGAATGGCTTATCAGGAACATGGATTGATTTTGATAATATGGTTTGCGACCATTTGTAGGAACATAGGCTACCTACATACTCATAGGTAAGGATCAAGGCATTTATAGTTGTTTGCACAATCCTATATTTGTTTTTTTGCTCAGTCGACTTGCAAGGAATTACATCAAAGTTAACCTACTAAGTAGAATCGAGAAGCAAAAGGAAAGGCTACAAAAAATGAAGCAACTTGTAAACAAAATTAGCTGAATTATATACATCTTGACAAAGAAGATTAAACCAAGTGTAGTATTTCTTTAAGTGTTGAGCATGCCTTAGGTTATCTTCCTAATTACTTTGTTACTCAACCATCTCCCTTTTGATGCACTTGTCCTCGTCTTTAAGGTTGATGAAACCTCGAGCCCTTATAAGTGCATCTTGTATCCTTAAGGGATAATTGAAACATATACTGTCCTTAAATCTTGACTTATACAACAACCTTTTTTAGCGCTTCTCTCACAATTCCATCATCTAAGCACAAGATATCTGATATTGCCTTGTTGAATCTTTTTATGCAGGCTTGTAACATTTCCTCATGATTTTGAATGACATTCCATAGATATTTTGTCATCATCAAGGTCTATAAGTTAGTTGCATAGTTCTTCATGTTCATTTTTTTTTTATGTCATGGAATGAATCATTCGAGTTGAAAGAGAGATTCGAAAACCATTAAAGAGTTGGCCCTTTAAAGTTCTCAGTGAACAATTTACACTTTAGTTCATCAAGTATTTTAGCAGGAATGTTTGTAGAATTCAACAGCTACTTGTACTGCAAGATGTGGTCATAGGGATCGAACCCTTTGTCAATCTTCAAGAAGGTGAAATTCTTGTACTTGGGGGCAATGCCTTTGTAATCCTTTTGGCAAATGGAATTTCCCGTTCTTGCTTTGCCAAATCTTTAATCTTAGAGTGCTACTTGTTACTCGATGAATTGAGAGTTCATTTCTTCTCGCAAGGTGTTTATTTGATCATCTATTGTTCTTGCATTCTTTCCTCTAAGTTTTGTAGGCCCTCATACTCAAGAGCCTCCCGCCTGCTTGGGTTTCGCTCATGGTTTACTCTTTTGCCTAAGGTGTCCAACGGTTGCATTGTCGAATCGAGGCTTCGAGCTCTGTTCACTGGTTAGGTGTTCTGGGCCATTTTGGGGTTTGAAAAGTGGTTACATAAGGATCGGTTACTACCATGGTTCCCTAAAGAAAGCGATCGATGGACCAACATAGGGATAGTAGTAATAAGGTGTCTAGTAGGCCTCTTGTTGGGAAAATGTTGACATTTATCCTTCTAGGGCTTCATTTTTGCTAACGAGCTTGTCAAACAACTTTTCATATTATGTTGCAACTTCTTCAAGCAACCTTTTGAGGCTTCAAACTTCTAAACAAAAGGAGGCCAAGTTCTCATCATGCCGATCTTGCTCCTGCTCTTCACTGCTACGATCGTAACTATTGTCTGCTATGAACCACGATGAAGAGATTTTCCTCGAAATAGTCAGGAGGCCCTATGGTGGGCACCAAATAATAGATGCTAGGATCTACATAATCGAACAGTCAAGAAAATTAGCATAACAAAGATAAACATTGAACATGAAATTGTTGGGGTTGCTGACCATTGTGGGCATCTCTTCACCTTGGAACGATATATATGGCAATCAAAAGATTAAGACTAAAATGTAAAATATGAATAAATTACTGAATATATAAAAGCAAGAAAATAAAATCATCATATCAAAAATAAAGTAGTTTACCAATAATTAGGCTATGTCTTCTGAGTCCATTTATTCTCCTTGGGAATAGCAAGATTTATGTCAAGATTGTCAAATCCCTAGACTTTCCCATTTTTCTTCTCTCTTATTTTTTTTATTTTTTTTTATTTTATGTTCTTCTCCTTTTTCTTTCCCCTCCCGTTTCCTTTTGGCTTCTCTTCCCATTTATACACGGCGTCTTCTCTTTAGTGACTGCCTTTTTAGTGACATACCTTGGGCTGAAGAGGATTCTTTTCTTTTTGAGCTTTTGATAATTGAGCTCGTTTGGGTTGGTATTTTTTTGGTTTTATGCCTTTACACAGTGTCCCGAAACTTTTTTCCCCACACAAGAGTTCTTGGTTCCAAGGATTTGTGAGGCTTGAGAAGTGAAATTTTTGAGAGAGTGTGTGTGGGAAAACCAATTTTGGCCAAAGGAATGACTAGAAGAAATGAGCCAAAAATATGTGCCCTTAGTATGATTTGGTCTAATTATAGACCTTTTTCACTAGTTGAAATTAATTTCTAACTAGGATTATTAGGCATTTATTAGGACTTATAGAGGACAAAACTTGGTTAAAAGAGTCAATGTTAGCGCCAATCGAAGGAAAAATATAGAAGGAAATTTTCTCTCATGATGTGGTCAACTTGCTTTACACTATCATGACCGAACCTTGTCTATTTATACCTACGCTTTACCCATACGAGTTCCCTAAATCAAAGAACATGGTAGTTTCTCATTTGGTTAGAAAAGCTGGCCTGCTAGTGGGCGGATTTTCAATTCCCGATTGATCCTCTTACTCTACTTTGCAGCAGTCACGAGACTTAGCTCCTAACAAATCAGTACTATTATTTTTTTAATTATGTACTTAAAATAGATCATCAGCGATCTTAAAATTATTTCTCAACTAATTTAATCTTATAGGGTGCTTGAGAAGTGAGCTGAAATTGAAAGTTTAAAACTATCATAACATATAAAAGCTTACACTATAATATATAATACACTATAACATGTGAGAGATTTTGCATTATTTGAGTTGAAATTAATGAGTTTCAACTGATTTTACTAAACACTTGTTTAATCAATTTTTTCTACACATTCGAAAATGACAAAACATTGCCGGTGTCCATTTTTGAGCCACCGAACAGCAATACCTTATGTACTGATTCACACGACATCTTATTAAATTATTAGTGAGGCAGTTAAGGTTAATGTATTAGAGTGCTACCTTTTACATTGCTAATATTATATTGCAATTGAAATTCTCATGCATTGAATTTCAAGTTATATACCGATTGAAACTTCTCCCACTTTAAGCTGTAGTGGAAGGATTCCAATCGTGTTATCCTACTTAATAATGCTATAAGAAGTCAAATTCGACTCTTAACATAGAAGTATGAAATTTATACTGCAATTCTATAAATCTCCAATCATAAGATCAACATGTGAGATTTCTTAAATTCTTAAACCTTTAAGATTCAGTCGTTACAATTATAAATGTTAGAAAAAATGTATGGAGATGTTATTCTCTCTTGTAATACATCACAGTGAATTTTTTATAACAACTAAAAGTAGAAGGAACTCTCATATAAAAAGTGAGCCATTATAAATCTTGTATGTTTATATTTTTTTATTTTTTTATGCAATTTTATTGCTTAGAAATATAGAATTAGGGCATACATATAATTATAAATAATCTTTTCTTTGTGTTATTATTATATGGACCTCCTTAAACTTTTCTAAACTACAATTGCTCCCTTTTGAGGAAAATAGTTTCAAAAAAAGTGGTATAAAAGGCCAAAACTTACTAACACTTTCTCAATTTCTATTAGTATTATTTAAACCGCACATTGATTGTCAATCCAATTTAAACTACTGATTTTAATGTCAAAGGTTAATCTTTTTCCTTTTTTATTTTCAAGTCTAATTGCCAACGACAACAATTACAATTTATTAGTATGGCATAAAAATATTGCACCTGATTTTGTCAGAATGGCTTTATTTACACATTTCATTTTATATCTTTTGAATTATTTTTCTTGTAATAAAAATTTTTTTTATAAAATGACGAAAAGCACAACTATAATTAACTTAATTATGCAATCAAATTTTATTTTAAATATAAAAATCTAATAATATGTCTTTTTTCCTTTCCACAAATACCCACATCTCATATCCTCAAAACGAATGTATAAGCATTTGCTATTTTAAAATCAATAAAACAAAAAACTCAATAATGCCTTTTAGAGACGATTCTAAAATATTGTACAAAGCCTTTTCAAAAAAAAAAATGTGTTGTACAAAGACATGTTAATTTTTCTTTTTCTATTTGTTGTATGAGAAGTGTTTTATTTTTATTTTTTTTTTTCCGTTTTGTGTTTATAGTTTTACATTTGCTTAGGTTTCGTGTTACGTTTCTTTGCTAATTGATGTTTCCTATTCAGCGTCTTTCCCCTTCTTTTTTTTTCTATATCATATGTATCTGTATGATTTTATGTATTATTTCTTGTGTCGCCTTTTCTTTCGCTACTTGTGTTTACATAAGAGTAAATAAAATTTTTAGGGTTATTATTAACAGCCCCTAAACTTTGAAATTTCTTTCACTTTACCCCTTAAATTTTTAAAATTATCATTTTACCCTCTGAACTTTTAAAACTCCTCACTTTGCCCCTTGAATTTTAAAAATAACATTTTGCACTTGAACTTTGAGAGCTCCTTATTTTATCTCATATTTTCTAATTTTCATTTAAATGGACAGAATTAAGCCCACATGATTTGCACATAGGTCACATATAAGGGCAAAATTGAGATTTTACACTCTCAGGTTTTGTTTCAAATTTACACTCTTATTTATTTTTTTTTTACTCTTTCACTTAAGAAGGGTCTGTATGCATATATTTCTTTTCGATATTATTTGTCGATAGCCCCTCATCTTTAATATGTAATTCATCTTTTTAGTATTTAAATTTAAATATCGACGAAAATATTAACTTATTGAATGAGTTACGTATCAAAAATAAGAAGAAATTTACAGGCAAATCCTTCCTAAGTGAAAGTCCAGATAAAAAACAAAATTTACGAGTGATAAAATCATATTTTTGCCCTCACTTAGGCCTAAAAGTACATGATAAAACCTTATGGTCCTGGTATGAGCATTTCTCTAATCCTATAAGGCCGTCCAAGCTCGGTCCCAAAAGTCTATTGTTTTTTGCTTTGGTGTTTTAGGCCACCTCTATAAGGACTAGGTGTTAGTGATGTGGCCTAGGCCAATTATGTAATGACCACATATTGATTTCATTACATTTACATTTTATTAATAAAGAGGCATTTTTATTATTGTTTTTTATTCTAATTCTATGAATAGTTAATTCTACCTAAGGTCATCAAGTATGTGACTTGATAGTAAAACTCTTAGGTGAAAATTGAATTATATTCTAAATTATCCCTAGTCAGTCATTATTAATGGGATAATAATGAATGAAGACTAGTATGAAGTTTGACTGATGATTATGTTTTACTAATCATGTGTATGAGATACTAAGTCAACTCATAGATACATATTTGAGAAATGATGTATTTGATTGACCCGCTATGAGAATACTATATGGATAATTGTCATAAGTGATTCTCATCACAATAGTATTATCCTAGTCCTCTGACCTGAAATCACCATGGTTTCCTACATGACAAGTTCTATATTTTGACACAATCTAATATTATCTTTAACAATAGATTGTTGTTGGATATAGAGTGAATCATGTGAGGAATATGAGTGATTAAGAAGGAATTTGTCCCTCATTTATTATGAGAAAGATATCTATGGGCCCCTTGATAAGTTATACTGAAGTAAAATGTATGGCCATACTGAAATGAATTGATAAGGGTTATCAATATCAATCTACTTAAGATCGAGAAATAATATGATTAAATAGTACAAGGATGACATAAACCATGCCTTATGTTTAATCAAGGTATCTAGTGACAAAAGGACTTTAATACTTATTGTAGATTAGGTTATATCGGATTATTGACATTCGCAAAACTTGGGTAATCATAATGTCTTGCTAGAGGCCGCTTATGATTTGTGGGCCAGAAATAAAATTTTGAGCCCACTACCAACGTTATGTGAACCTACAGGGTCGCACACTTAGAACAGACCAAAAACAAATTTTGGGTTTACTGTGTCTAGGTTTGATGAACCTAATAATTTCCAGATTCGATGTACAAGATATGTCTAGGTTCATTGAATCTGACATTATCTAGATTATCTGAATCATATTCGAATTACTGACATTATCTAGATTATCTGAATCATATTCGAATTACTGAGATTAATTAGATTTTCTAAATCATATTTGAATTATATAGATTATCTAGATTCTCTGAATCATATTTGAATTACAGTTTACCCTAGTTAAAATCTGACTCTATCTCGAAGTCAATAGATATATATATCTGTTTTAGGGTGTCTAGTCGAATTAAGAAAGAAGAAAAAAGGCGTTCTCTCATTCTAAAAGGCAAAAGACATTAAAACCCTAAAAATTAGAGAGAGTCATTTAACGCAAAAAGGAAGGTGCTAGCACACCAATTCGTTTTTGAGAGAGTCTGTTCGTGTGGATAACTGCAAAGGGCATTGCTCTAAGTAACAATGTCTGAATCCGATCTGAATACTAAAAGCTCGAGTTAGGATGTCACCGGAGTGAACCCGCTCTCTCCCTTCTAGAATCTTGCCCGTTTTGTCATCTTGGTAAGATTCTATGACTTTCTTATCAATCTAATCGAATTGCATGGATCCTGCGAGGGTTTTGTGGGAATTAATTTTTAATTTTTCGCTACATATTTGAATCACAAAATCCAACAAAACCCAACACTAGGTTGTCTATTGACAATTTTTATTCTTTGAGTATCAAGCTGCCCTTAGTTGATATGCTGCTTGCATGATCTGTGCTTCTAATCTCTTTTCCTTTATATGGTCCAACTCTACATTCATTAGCTCTCTATTTACTACCTCATTATAACCGACCACGACTACTCATTATTGCCATAGAAAATGGCATTTTGCCAGTAGATGTCCTAGATGTAGTCCTATATGCCTAGAGAACTTTCGGTAGCTCGTCAGCCCATGCTCCTTTTAGCTAATCAAGCTTCTTTTTAAGGGTGTACTTAATGTCTTTGTTGACTGTCCCAACCTATCCATTGTTTTAAGGATATATAGGAGCTAATAACTGTTTGTCGATGCCAAGTCGGTTGTAGAACTCTGTAGTCTTTGCATTGTCAAATTGTTTTGCATTATCCAAGACTAAGGAGTATGGCACACCAAATCTTCATACCATGTTGTTCTAGATGAAGCTTGTGCATTAAGCCTTAGTGATCATGGTCAATGGTTTAGCTTCTGCCCATTAGTGTAGTAGTCCACAGCAACAATAACGTATTTATATCCTTAAGGTGTGTTGTGTAGTGGGTCGATGATGTCAAAGCTCATTTAGCAAAGGGCCATGGGCTTATAACTGAAGTGAGGAGCTTGGCTAGTGATCTGGGGATTGTTGCAAATCTTTGGCACTTCTGACACTTTCTTGCATACTCTATGGCCTTCTTCTTTAAGGTCGACGAATAATAACCTAAACATAGGACTTTATGAGCTAGTGATTGCCTGCCAACATGATTTCCACAAACTCCTTCATGTATTTCCTTCAGCACACTTTAAGCTTCATCCTTATCTAGGCACCTGAGCAATATCCACTACTTCAAATTGTGGATTCCATGACTGTTTAAAACCGTCATGGAAAAATTTCACAACGGTTAAAAAACCATCGTAAAAACTTTAGTCATGGTACGACATGGAGTTTTCACAATAGTTTTTTACCATCATGTAATATAAAAATTGGCGCGGGAAAGGGTTGTAATGTAGTAATTTTCTACGACGGTTTTTTGAAAAACCGTGTGAAAAATTGGCATTCCACGACAGTTTTTCAAAAATCTATCGTGGAACAACGGTTTCTTAAAAAACTATTGTGGAATCAAAGGCCTCTATGATGGTTTCTTAAAAAACCGTCGTGGATGCTTTATGATTCTACGACGGTTTTTCAAAAAACTGTCATAGAATACTAATTTTCCATGACGGTTTTTTAAAAAACCATTGTGAAAAATTTGTATTCCCCTAAAAAAAACTCCTAAAATCTCCAAACATGTGGTAGGTATCACAATAATACTTAGGCATCACAAACATATAAAAAGTAACCTATTTCACACCAAAATGCTAAATGTTGTTCAAAGTTCTTTCAAACACCAAATACAAGTAACACATACTAAATGGCAAAAAATAAATTAATATAACTGATATTAAAACTAAAACTAAAGCTAAATAACACTAAAATAACCAAATAATGCTAAGTTTAGAACTAACAATAACACTAAAACTAAAAGTAATGGTTTGAAATTTAGCAACGGTGGTGGAGTTGGTGGAACGACAAAGAACGAGTCAAACGATAGTGAATTCAGTAGAATGTCAAGGGATGAGGATGAACGGTAGCGAATGGCATCGGGTTTGTTAGGTGGGTCATGGAGAGAGTGATAGAAGAATGTCAAAGTCGGTGGAATGCCGTGGGAGTTGGGTTCATCGTAGTTAGGTCATGGGGAGAGGAGTTAGAGAGAGAAAAGGGTTTGAGAGTTAGTGGGTTTGAGTTAGAGAAATTTGAATAAATAGAGAAAACCATGTCGTTGGCGCGGGATTAAATTTTGGGGGATACTAAAAATTTTAAACATGTGAAACATTTCACGACTATTTTTACTAAAAACTATCATGGAAGCCTCATATCTTTCATGATGGTTTTTATAAAAACTGTCGTGGAAGGTCCCAAGGTTTGAAATTTTTAGTATCCTGCCCAAATTTAACCTTCGTGAAAGATTAATTTTTGACAGGCTAGTAAAAATTTTAAATATGCAAAACCTTCTATGACGGTTTCCACGATGGTTTTTATAAAAACCGTCGTGGAAGGTCCCGAGGTTTGTAATTTTTAGTATCCTGTCTAAATTTAACCTTCGTGAAAGATTAAATTTTGGCGGGCTATTAAAAATTTCAAACATGTGGAACATTTCACGACGGTTTTTACTAAAAACCGTCGTGGAAGCCTCGGTACCTTTCACGACGGTTTTTAGTAAAAACCGTCATGAAAATCCTTCCACGATGGTTTTTATGAAAACCATCGCGAAAGGCCTTCCACGACAATTTTTATGAAAACCGTCATGAAATGTCTGTATGTTTGAAATTTTTAGTAGCCTGCCAAAATAAATCTTTCACGAAGGTTAAATATGGGCAGGAAACTAAAAATTTCAAACCTCGGAGGCCTTCCACAATGGTTTTTGTAAAAACCATCGTGGAAGGCCTTCCACGACAGTTTTTGGCCTTCCACGACGGTTTTTACAAAAACGGTCATGGAGGCCTCCGAGGTTTGAAATTTTTAGTTTCCTGCCCAAATTTAACTTTCATGAAAGATTAAATTTTGAGGGGCTACTAAAAATTTTAAATATGCAAAACCTTCTACAAAGGTTTTTATAAAAACCATCGTGAAAGGTTAAATTAGGCGGGATACTAAAAATTTCAAATATCCAAACCTTCCACGACGGTTTTTATAAAAACCATCATGAAAGATTAAAATTTTAGTCATGCCGAACCTTCCACGAAGGTTTTAATAAAAACCGTCGTGAAAGGTTAAATTTAAAAATTTCAAACATCCATACCTTCCACGACAGTTTTTATAAAAGCCGTTGTAAAATAGAGGCTACTAAAATATACCTTCCACGACAGTTTCTATAAAAACCGTCGTGAAAGGTTTAATCTTACATGACGGTTTTTTAAAAAACTATCGTGGTAGCTCCAATACCATAGTTGTTTTCATCTTCGTGGGCGTAACTCGCTTTGTTTTTTTTCCTTATCATGATGGTTTTTGAGAAATGGTCGTTAAATAAAGGTCGTATAATCTCGAATTTGTTGTAGTGATCATTGAGTTTCCTTAACGGTAGAGAACATCCTCATATATCACGTACCTAGCGGCTTGATTTGATACTTGTGGCTTTATCTTAATTGTTAGGTAAACCTCCATTTTTTAAGAAATTATAGATAGGGGCCATCTAGCTATTCAATGATATAATAGGGCAAACATATTGTGATTCTTGTTGTTGAATTATAGAAGAGTGCTCCAGTTTTCCAATTACAAGATAACGTATATAAGAGGATATTAACTACTCCTAAAGAGAAGCTATGGATTCTATATCTATGAATAACAGGTCTACGCTATCAAGAGTGATGCCTCCAATGTACCGGCAAGCATTCCACTATTAAAATGTGGATGTCACCTTTTGGTATATCAAAAGACGTAAGTCAAGACAATAGGCCCACTATTCATCTTAGGATTAAGATACGGCATAAATGATTGGCTAAAGTGAATCGATTTGCTGAGACATAATTATTAATCCAAACCAATTCACTTTACATCCCGATCTAACATATCATCACCTATGACAATGTGCCAATGTTTCTATTCGCAAAGTCCACCTCCGATGGTCAAGACAAACTATCTCTTGTTAGGGATACAGACAACATAACAATCTTTACATGAATAAAGTGCCTATCTTTATTCCCTTGATTGTGGATCATATGATTTAGACCGTCACCTTAAGAATCGTGTCTTTTGCATAATCTATCCATCATATGCGTAATTCTTAAAGGTTTAGACCGACAGTCTCAGACTTTTTTTGCTTAACATACATTCAACAAATATGAACGTAAAGAGGATAAGATTTGGTATATGAATAATAAATAAACTCTTTATTGATAAAAATGTTTCCAAAACATATTACATTTTTACTCCTTAGGGCATACACGTCTAACATCTATAAGCAGAATGTCATCAACATAGAGCAGTAGAAAAATAACCTTCCCATCCTTGATGTGTTTATACACACAAGGTTCATCCAAATTTTGTTCAAATCCATGTCTTGACCACTTGATCAAATCTTATGTTCTAAGAACTAGAAGCTAGTTTAAATCCATAAATAGACTTTTTTAACTTGCAAACTTTTGTCTTGACCCTTAGCTTTGAACCTCTTTGGTTAGACAATATATATATATATATGTTCTCATCAAGATGAGAATGGTAAGTAAATATGACTAAGATCCATGTGTCATGTCTCATAATCAAGAGCAAAAGCAACAGATAAGACTATGAAATGGACTTAAGCATGGCTAAAAATGAAAACATTTTCTTGTAATCGATTCTTTCCTTTTATATGTATCGCTTAGCTACTAGTCTAGCCTTATAGGTTTCGACTTTCCTATCTGCTTTTCTCTCTTTTTTATAGACCTACTTACATCCTATAGGTATTACCCTTTGGGAAGGTCCACAAGCTGCCAAACTTGATTAGTATCTATAGATTTTACTTAGTGCTCAGAACTTCAGTCCAGAGTTTTGCATCAACATCCTCTATAGCCTCTTTTTAAATGCAAGGATTCCTATCATGTTCAATAGGTTTAGCCAAGTAGGCTTTATCATTGAACATATACCTTTTGGGTTAACGCCCAAACCTCCCACTATGCCAAACCTCCTTATGTTGTTATTTAGTCAATTTTTCAACATTGATTAGATCGGTTTCCATTGGAACCGTTGGAGCAATGGAATTGCTCTTTATCACCTCGAGTACCCTTCTATTACAAGCTGGCTTAAAGTCGTTCATGTAATTTTACTCAAGGAACGTTACATTCGTTGAAATCACAACTTTTTTTTTCCTTTTGGGTTATAAAAATAACCTCCTTTTGTCTCTTTAGGATATTCTACAAACATGCAAACCTTTAAACATGCATCCAACTTTTTCATTTCCTTATCTAGGACATGTGTAGGGTATCCACATATGCGAATATGGTTTAACAATATCATCCTACCTATCCACAACATATGAGGAGTTTTAAGAATTGATTTTAAAGGCATATTGTTTGAAAAATAACATCCTATTTGTTAGGCATATCCCCGAAAAGATAATGGTAATATAGAGTAACTCATCATGGATCTTATTATATCCAAAAGTCATATTTCTTTTCTTAGTTACGTAGTTCTGCTGTGGAATGCTAGGTGCAATCAAATGAGATAAAATTTCATTCTATATTAAGTGTCCTAAGGACTCATCGAAGACCTTAATCAGATCGAAGTATCTTTATGAGTTTACCTTGTTGCTTCTTCACTTCTACTCAAAACTCTTTAAACTCATCAAAAATCTCGCTCTTGTGATGCATAAGGTAAATGTACCCATATCTCGAGTACTCAACAATAAAGGTGACAAATACTTATACTCACTTCAGGCCTTGATGTTCGTGAGGCCACAAACATTACTATGTACTAGTTCAAGAACTCCTTCAGCTCGATTGCCCTTAGACTCAAATGCTCTTTTGGTCATTTTGCCTTCCAAACAAGATTCACATTCCAATATAGATTCTACCTCTAAATCACATAAAAGTCCACATCCTACTAACTTTTGAATCTTGTTCAAGCTAATATGACCTAATTGCAAATGCCAAAGTTACATCTTATTAGAATGAGAAGTTTTAAACTTTTTTAGGCTATCATTAACTTTAGTTTATAGTCATGAGTCCATCTTAGGTTTAATAAAATACAAATTGTTTTACATCCATTCACTACAGATAAAAGACTTATTTTTTCGAATCACAACTTTATTATTAAAAGAAATTGAATAAGAATCCTTAAATAAACAAGCAATAGAAATTAAATTCTTTTTAAGTTTAGGAACATAAAAATAGTCTTGCAAAACTAAACGCCAAAAACAATCAAGATAAAGATAGAGGTCTCCCACTACTTCAATAACACTAATATTCCATTGCTTATTAGCAATGTGAAATGCTCACTCAATAAACTCTCGTTTCCTTAAAACCCTATAAAAAAACACAAACATGATTAGTGGTTTTAGAATCTATGATCCTGTTGGAAAAATAATACGCAACAGAATTTTAAAAATTTTAAATCAGAGTATTTTTCAAAACACAAGTTTGACATGCTATATATATAAATTAACCTGATCTTACTAACCTTATATTCGCCAAAAAGCTCTGGAAATCTGTATAGAGAAGTAACGTTCTAGAAGAGCCTCCACCAACTGGTCTTATTTTCTATTCTCTATCCACAATCGGAGTGAGTGTGGGCTCACACGTACAGCTCTTCCTCAAGGTGACTCTCCTTCCAATCAATTGAGAGAACCCAAAGCTAGTGTTCGTGATTTGTGAACAAGAGCTCTCAGGAAGTTTCAGATTCTCACCAGTAGAGTATCACTTTTAATCTCTCAATCGATCTAAATAACTCATGAGACTCACTCCCTATTTATAGAGGTTGGGTCTAGGGTCATTCCTGATCAGATAAGGTCTCAAAAATTCGAAACAGAATCAAATCCCGATCAATATCGGATAAGATATGCATAAAAACACGTGAAAACGCATGATTTTTAATTTTCGCATAGGCAGGCCGAACTTGCCCCATCGGTAAGCCGAACTTTAAGATTGGCATGCCGAACTGCCGAAATAAAAATCACATGAATCTTTTATTTTTCACCTTAGATTCTATAGGGTAAAGCCTCAGTTTTAATTCAAATAACTCAATAGAGAAGTTATCTAATTAAAATAACTTTATCTAGATAATCTCTAGGATAATAAATAGATTCTTAATAATTCTACAAGTTTATCTTGATTTAATTGATCTAAAATTAAATTAACTGATAAACAGACAAGAATTATCCGATCCCAATAATTCAACAAGTTTATTTTGATTTAATTTTGTCACAAAATTAATTCAACCGATAAAGAGACATGAATTATTTGATTCTTCTAAATTTCAACCAATCTAATAAATCTAACATAAGTCAGCAATTATTATAAAAGCATGCCGTATCGTTACAAGATTTTGTGAGCTAGCAAAGAGGACCAAATGGACCTATATAGTTCAAGCTCCCGATAATTATGAAACCCAATATCCCAGATATACATTTCATAATTATTAACTCCAACGCTACTCCACTAAAAGCTTGGAGCTACACTCTTGAACTCTATAGAATTACAAAGCCTGTATAGCTAAGTCTCCATGACATATCATAGTGTATCGTATCCCCAAAGGATTATCCATAATCGACTTAAGGATAAGTTCTATCTTACCTTCCTGATTATTTTTATCTTATGTTCCATTATCTCACCATCGGAAAACTTACCATCCAAAGACAGTATACCATTCGGTTACACCTATGTATCCAAATGGTTGAGCGCTCCACTTTTTCAATTGCAGGACAATGCATATAAGAGGATATCACTACTCCTAAAGAGGAGCTATAGATTCTATATCCATGAATAACAAGTCTACGTCATCAAGACTCATGCCTCGAACGTACCGGCATGCATACCACTATTAAGATATGGGTGTCACTCTTTGGCACATCAAAAGACACAAGTTAAGACAACGGGCCCACTAGTCATCTTAGGATTAAGATACAATACAAATGATTGTCTAAAGTGAATCGATTTGCCAAGACAGAATTATTAATCCAAATGAATTTACTTTATGTCCTGATCCAACACATCGTCACCTATGACAACATGCCAATGTTTCTATTCATGGAGTCCACCTCCGATGGTCAAGACAAACCATCTCCCAATAGGAATATAGACAACATAACAATCTTAACATGAATAAAGCGCCCAACTTTATTCTCTCGATTGCGGATCTTATGTTTTAGATCGTCACCTTAAGAATCGTGTCTTCCACATAATCTATCCATCATATGCCCAATTCTTAAAGGTTTAGACCAACAGTCTTAGACTATTGTTTGCTTATCATACATTCAACAAATATGAACGTGAAAAGGACAAGATTTGGTATATATAAATAATAAATTCTTTATTGATAAAAATGTCTCCAAAAACATATTACATTTTTACTCCTTAGGGCATACATGTCTAACAATCTCCCACTTGCACTAAGTGAGTAAATATGACAAATCTCTCATCCCCATAGCTTCCACATGCCTCTCAAAGACTCTCCCAGTAAGTGTCTTCGTGAATGGATCAGCTAAATTGTCCTCTGACGCAATTTTGCACACCGTGACATGCCCGCTCTCGACGAAGTCCTTTATCACATGATACTTCTAATCAATATGCTTACTCTTCTTGTGAAATCTTGGTTCCTTAGCATTAGCTACCGCCGCGCTGTTATCACAGTATAGTGATACCGCATTATCCATACCAAGAACTACCTCAAGATCCCTAAGGAACTTGCGAAGCCACACTGCTTTTTTCGAAGCATCACTAGCTGCCACATACTCGGCCTCCATAGTTGAATCCGAAGTGCAATCTTGCTTTACACTTCTCCAACTGATGGCACCGTCGCCCAGAGTAAACACAAACCCAGAAGTCGATTTCCTCGAATCTAAACAGGATTGAAAATCCGAGTCAGTATATCCTAGAGGAGTTAAGTCCTCACCCGAATATACAAGCATATACCCAGTCCTTCTCAGGTACTTGAAAATATGCTTAACTGCAACCCCATGGTTCAGTCCTGGATCCGCCTGAAATCGACTTACCATCTCGACCGCATAACAAATATCCGGTCACGTGCAAAGCATGGCATACATGAAACTACCCACTGCCGAAGCATAAGGCACCTTCTTCATGTATTCTCTTTCTTCATTAGACTTTGGAGAGTCTTTCTTAGAAAGAGTAATTCCATACCTAGATGGTTGCCCACCTTTCTTAGAATCCTGCATTGCATACCTCCTGAGAATTTTATCTATGTAGCTAGCTTGTGACAAAGCTATCATTTTGTTCCTCCTATCCCGAAAGATCTGGATACCGAGAACAAAATTAGCCTCACCCAAGTCCTTCATGTCAAACTGCTTGGTCAACCATAATTTGACCGATGACAATGCCCCAATGTCATTGCCGATTAGCAAAATGTCATCAACATAGAGCAGTAGAAAAACCACCTTCCCGTCCTTAATGTGTTTGTAAACACATGGCTCATCCATATTTTGTGAGAACCCATAAGTCTTGATCACTTGATCAAATCTTATGTTCCAAGAATGGGAAGCTTGCTTAAGTCCATAAATTGACTTTAGCAACTTACAAACCTTACCCTCTTGACCCTTGACCTTGAACCCATCTGGTTGTTTCA